>PYAF01002691.1:1160685-1171857 GCA_007407185.1 Glycine tomentella | reverse complement strand
AACATTTTAAGAATTTATTTTTAAAAACAACCTTTAAAGAAGAAAAGTTAAAAAAATAAAATGTAGCAAAAAGTCAATTTTATGATCTTTTACTTCTATTTCTCTTTTTTTTCTTTCTTTTTTTCCAAATTATAAAATTGAAGGACACACTATTTCAAAAAATTCAACTTAATAAGTAATTTCTGACTTAAAAGATTTTTATTTTTATTTTCTATGTTTATATTATTAAAAATTAATTTATTTAAATGCATACACAATATATTTTATATTATTATTAAATCTTAAATTGAGATATTAATTAAAATTGTTGACTTTTTATAATTATTATTTTTAAAATTATATATATATACTGACTATTAATTAGTTGATTGTTTAAAATCTTTATATTATTTAATTAGTTTTTTTACTGAATATTTAATTATCTAATGTCTTTAGAATATAAATATACATGCTTTTTTAAAAGAAACTTGCCATTAATGGTTATGCTGACTGTGCCAACAACCATGAGAATTGGATAAAAGTTTGTATGTTTTTGTATGTTTCTGTTTCCACGCGGAAGGTCTTTGAGTAAAACGACAGCACCTTTCCCACCAATAATGTTAACCTTTGACCATTTTCATAATTGTATTTTCTTTCCAGATATTTTTTTTTATACATATAAAAAGCGGGAAAATAATATTGGAAAAAAAGGTGGGAAAAGAAATGCTCTTTCATATACGTCAGTTGTTGAAGTTGTTCAACGGTGGAAGGGTTACGTTACGAATATTTTGACTTCATAGCCCAACCATACATGAAGAGTATATTATAATTATAATTATAAAATGGGATTGTTTGTTTGAGGAATATAAAATAAGATTGTGTTACATGTTAGGTTGAACAGATCACATAACTAGTTGATCCAAGCTAATCCAATCCAAAGAGGCGTCCAAGAGAAGGATAGTAAATACTAACTTATTAAATTTAGGTTATTTTTAGTAAAAATACCTGCAAAATTAGTTAAAAGTTACAAAATTAGTTACTGAAAATTAAAAAATTAATTATTAAATTAAAAGTATTCGATAAAATTAACTACTGAAATAATTGAAAAATATAAAAAGAAAATAATAAAATCATGATTTATTTTTAAAAATAATAATAATAATGAATAAATATACCATAAAAGTAAAAGAAAATATTTTTAAAAATTTACTTTTAAGTAGCTTTTTAGAAAAATTTAAATGCTGAAAAATTATTAAAAAAATTTGTTTATCAAATATTCAAATGAATTTTTGTGATTACTAAAAAAATTAGAAGCTAACTAAAATGTTTTGTCCAAAAAGTAGTCTTAACTTGATTTATCCTATTACTATGTGAAGGGTAAAATTAAATTAAAAATAATAAAAATATAAAATAAGTTTAAATTTTGAGAAAAAAATTAATAAAAAGATATAACTATAAAAATAATAAATTATAAGATAAAAATATATTCACAGAAAATAAGTTATTTATAAATAGATGTAAATTATTAAGATAAAGCATAAAATGTTAATGATTATAACTTGATTAATAAAATATTTCATACTTATTAATTACTTTAAAAGCAATGTTTCATATTATGTTTTTTTAACTTAAAGATTTAGAACACAATCTTTAAATTTATGTTATAAATAACTTTGAAGTGATTTTTATTTCTATCATTTAAAATTTTATTAATAATTTTACACCTTATAAAAAAAGATAAATGGTTTTTCAAAAATAAGTTTCAAAGAAGTTTTTTTTTTTTTTTTAATCAAAGTTTCAAAAAGTCGAAGACACACAATATGTAAGTTTCGCAAAAGTTAAGTAACACTTTTTTTTCTTTTTTTTTTTTACGCACAAACAGTGGCGGATGCACTCACATCGGTATCGGGGCAATTACCCCACAAGTAATTATTGTTTTTCACTAAAAGACCTTTAATAAAAAGATTGCCTCCAAAAAAATTGATATGGCCTCCATAAGACAAATTTTCACTTAAAGATAATTGAAGGTAAAAAGTTATAAAAGATAAAAGTGAGAATAAATAAGTTAATATGTGTAGAAGTAATTGTAGTTTATAGTAACGTAACTTAGGTATTTTGAAATTTTTTGTTATGAAAATGTTATGAATTATTATTTTTTTCTCCATTAAACAATTTTTTTTTTGGATTCAGTGACTACAAATATCTTTTATTAGAGGCAATCTAAAAAATTCTTCTAGTCAACACTCAAATCTAAGATTACTAATTAAGCTAAAACAGTCACATGCCTATTAATTCATGTGCTTGGTGGTAAGGCTAAGAAACACTACATTGAATAGAACTAACATATCGTCTAACCAATTGTGATTAGTTTTTATAAATTGCTTTAAGTTAAATTATTGAAAATATTTTCTTACAAGCTCAACTTACTCTCGTTATTAGTATGTGCAAAGATCTAAATAAAAAAGATAAGAATAAAACACATAAAATTTTATCAAGATTTTATCTTAAGATTATGTCTAGTTCTTATCAACCATTCAAACATATATTTTCAAGATTCCCTTTTTCTTACCGCAAAAAGTGTTCTTTTTTATCATCACTTACCTCCTTAAGCAATATCCTATAAAGTTTTTTTTTTTTTTTTTCATTTGCTTCTTCAGACAAAACTCAAGTATTATTTTAACATATTTATCTGTATCCTCAAAACAAACATGCATGTTTGAAAAAAAAAAAAAAACCCTAAACTATTGTAAGTGTAAGCACAATTACAATATATGATGATAGTCTATTCACTTAGTATTTACACTATCCACAACAATGTTTTGCAAATGATTGAAAGTAAATGACACAATAAATCTCAATTTGGTCAAATTTGTAACTCGTTGAACTCTAGGGATATTATAACTGACTTGAGAAAATAGTCACTGTGAAAGCTTTTCTCCTTTATAAAATGAACATTGAAGTGCATCAATTATTGCATTAAATGCCTTTCTCATTCTGTTGGAAATGATCAAAATACAATAAACTTTTATCTTTTGTTTTTATAGTTTTTAATGCCATGCACGGGTAAAAGTTTCTATACTTAATTTGGTTGGCTTCTTTGAACACATGTGTTGTCTGATTTTGTTTTTGTATCAATCCATTCATTGAGTCTTAAGAGTTAGTAAACTTCAATTTTGTTGGATATGACATATAACTTATATTGGTCAAAAGCCATTAAGTCATTGAGGGTTTTCTTATTTTATGAATCATGCAATAAAAAACTAGAAGATTTGTGGCAAAGGAAGTTTCAGTAGATACACCGAGTAATATTTTACTCAGATAAATCAAAGCAAACAATATCTACATCCTTCCAAGTAATAGTTTCAATATGCAACAAATATATTTTTATGGCTCATTTATTACCATCAAAACTCAAGGATAGATTATAACAACAACTCTAATAAAAAAAATTAAATGAATTTTTAAGTTATTTTTTTATTCATACGATACTTTTTTATTCTCAAAGAGTCATATCATTATAAAAAATTCATACACAATTTTGTTTCAATGATAAAAAACTTTAAGAAACTAACTTTTATATTTTTTATTTCACTTAATTATGGTATTGTTATGTATTAGATAAATATTATTTTTTATTGCTAAGAAATAGTTTCTTGCAGAAGATACAAATCTTATTTATAAGAAATTCTTCTTAACACATAGATTTGCTTCAATGGGGAAGAAACTGTAAGAAACAATTTCTTCACTTAAATAATTCTCATTAAAGATGCTCTAAGACCATCTCTAGTGAATACTTATATGAGTTGTTTAACTTTAATTAATAAGTAATGTTCCTGAATTGTGTTTTCACGGAACATGTGAAATTTTACTTATATAACCACCATTGCTTAACAAAATCATATCATTAATAATATATTTTTCAAGCATTGTAAGACTAATAAAATTAATTTAAACACTCACTTTAAGAGCATCTTTAGTACTAAATATTGAGTAAGGATCTTGAGCTCAAGATATAGTCTTCACTACATCTTCCAATAAATGAGGTGAACAAATCTCTAACATGAAGAATCTTTTCTTGTAGAAGAACCCTGAAGATCGGCACAATATTCAAATTTTTTTTCTCCCTCTCTTCCTAAGATCTCAAAATGAGGCCTACCACTAAAGAAAAAAATGGGAGAGATCTTTAATCCTATATAGCACTATGAGATCCACCAAAAAATGATCTAAGATCCCAATTTGAGATCTACAACTAAACATGTTCTAACAATCTTAGAGTTGAGTGAAATTTTTGTATATAATATTTAAATTTATGTGGAATTATAAGACACATATAATTAAGATAAACAATTCACCTAAACAACTATGCATTTATATATTAAATAAATGGTTAATTTTATCCAATGTGATTTTTTTCCTTTTTCATGTATTCAAATATGGATGATATTTAAAATCGTTTAATCTACTTACATATAATTACTATATAGTTTTTTATTAAATTTTATTTTGCATCTAGTAAAATAATTCAACTTCAATTAAATATTGAAATTTGAAAAACAGTATGTGTTTCTGTAATTGTGTGTGTTATATTGTATAATATTTTTGTTGGATGTATTCTCTTGTATATATCTGTAAAAGTATTGACAAATATTATAGAAAATTATAAAATATTGACCATTAAATTTACTAAAGAGATATCACTAAATTCAACCACACTGAGCAAGACTTGTACCACCCTCCAAGCATGAAGCTAACATAACTAAATATAATTATTATTGAGTAAACTTATCATTAATCAACTTTGAATATATAAGTCACCAATTTTTTTTTATATTCATGGAAATCAAAGATATTGTCATACATTAATTCATACACGGTCCTCAACTAATTGAGCTAGATTTTCTTAATAAAAAAAACTTTGAATATATATAATATATATGGTTGATTTTTCTCTGTAAAAAAAAAGGTCATTTTTTCACGCATTAGAAGTAAAAAAAGACGTTATTAAAAATTTCCTTAAAAAAAGTGACAAAATATTTACAGTATTAAAAATGTTATTAATGTACTTTTATCATTATTTTTAATGCCCAGTAAAAAAAAATCACTATTTTTAATGCATCTCTAACCCAGTTTTTAGAAAAGACTTTTTAATATTGATTTTAATTTTAGCATTTGGGGCATTAGTTTTTTTTCTTAAGCACGGACATTAGTGTTCGAGTACTAGGTGGAGTCCTACATTGAATTGAATAGAAATATAGTGAAAAAAAAATCATAAATTTAAATAGTAAAATTTTGAGTTAAAGTATAATACTAATTATGTGAGATGATTTTTCAATATCTAATACATATTAGATTTTAGGATTCGGAGATTCATTATAGTTAATAATTTTTTTGTATTCATGCAACCATTCAATCAAAACCAACCATTAAATAAAGATTAGACATCTTAATTATATTTTATCTCAATAATTTAAACTTACAACGTCCATTCTTTTCAGTCATTTATATAACTGGGTGAAATTGTGAACTTATATGGAACTGAAATCCTAGCTGTGCACCTTGCCCTTCTTTTTTTTATTATTGGGAAAATAAATATTCCTACAGCAAGGATACAAGAGAGTTGCACACATGAAGCAAATAATGCATACCAATCCGATTGTACGATTTTCGAACATTGGACCCATTTGCATTGTAGTTCAAGGCATCAAATATTGCATTCGTATATCATCCAGCTAATGGTGGGTACGACAGACGAAAATAATACATTGATGCCTAATGGTTTCATGATCGATTTTCTGATGTTCAAATGGGTGAGCATTTTGGTCACCTTTCATGTCCAAATTTCATGATTGGCCTTTTTCGAGTGTTTTTGACATATGTTTGGAAGTTAAGTATGAATAGAAAAGAACAATCTTTTCTTTTTAAATTTAAAAGAGTTATATAATATTTATCATGAAAAATATTAGAATCTTAAATTGAAGTTTTTTTTTAAATATTAAATTATTTTAAAAAAACATTATTTCCCCCTTTATTCTCTTTCCCTTTTTCTTTTTCTAAAATTGAACTATCAAAGATATCCTTCAATACAAGTATTATTGTGTTTGGAATAAATTCAAGATGACAAAAAATCAATTATTTTTCTATGGTGAAGGAGAAGTAACAAATAGTTACTTATACTTGTTTTAAAAAATATTATTTATCACAATTAACTTGTTTATCATAAATATAAAATATAATTTATACATATCAAATATTTATTTGTTAAATAATTTAGTTATATAATTATCACTAGCTACTAGAAAAATGATTATTAGTGAGGGGGTCAATTCCGTCACTAAACATATAAAACTTTGTCACTAACATAGTTCACGACGGATTTTGTGATGAACACGTCTTTCATCACAAAAATCGGCATTGTGAAAGTTTATCAAGAAATTTGTAATATGTCATAAACTATAACAAAATATATAATTCACAAATGTACAAATTCCGTCTCTACATGCTGATAATAAATGAAACATTTTAATATATATTTCCTTCGTTATCTTATCTATGATGGATTCCAAATTCCTCACAAATTTGTAAGGGACAAATTTTGGCATAAAAGTGAGGGATCTAACAATCACTCTCTATTTGTGACAAAGTTTGAAAATTAGTTATTTATCTTGTGGATTGCACATACTAAAATACAATACTAGTTAATGTAATATGTTCAAATTAGAATACATATTATGTTTTCAATATATTTTGCGGCAAATTAGTGTTATTTGTGTCATATTTGGGTTGAGATATATGGTAAAATAACAAGAATAGTTAATTTTTCAATTTTAATTTTTAGACATAAGTGAATGATGATTACTTACTAACGTTAATTTGTTTCTCTTGTACTTCAAGTTAACTTGATCTTATCTTGAATATTGATATGGATTGAATTTATTTGAGTATAGAAGTTTAGGATCCAAATGTGGACCTGATCAAAATCTAGTGTTGGATCAGTAACAAGTATAACACGTGCAACTTCTGAATATCTTCAATGACATTCTTAGGCACAGACAAGCTTAACATTCTGTAAATTGGCAAAGATTGGATAATTGATTTCGGCAAGGTGATTCTCCCTGCCAATGAAAGATGCTGAGATTTCCAACCATTCAATATGTCATTAACTTAGTCCAACAAATATTGCAAATCTTGTCTTCTTGGAGTTTTACTCGAGAGTGGGATCCCCAAGTATCTCCCCAAATGCTGAACTTCTTTGAACTGAGATATTCTACACAGATTGGTTCTCATTTGCTGAATACCATGATGAAACCAAAATGGCAGGGAGGAATGACTATGCTGGACTTAGAGGATATGAATAAAGCTTGTCTTATGAAAATGGGATGGGCCTTTAGAAACGGGGATCAAATTTTATGGGCTTAAGTGCTGTGCTGCTTGGTAAATATGGTAGGAATGGATCCACTTATAACTCTTTAGTAGTCAAGGCTATCGATTCCTACATTTGGAAAACTCTTGCTGATCAATGGGTACTATCCAAGAGATGGAGATATGGGCCATTCATAATGGTACTACTGTCAATGCTTGGCATGATAGGTGGTTGGATGAGCGAACAATGTTATCTGATCATGCTATTATTTTCCCTCTCTTGAATATGGCCTTGCCTCATGATATAGTCCAGAGAATAAAGGCTATTTTACCCCCCTCTCTGGATGAAGGAGAGGACAAGAGTGTCTGGCTTAGGAACAAGATGGGTGACTTCTCTGTATCAAGTGCTTATCATTTTCCCCACAGGACCCGTTATGTCATTCTGATGTTGAGTGGAAGAAAATTTGGCAGCTCAATCTTCCCTAAAGAATTAACACCTTTCTTTTGATTGTGAAGCATGGTAGACTTTTAACAACACATCGTATTGCTAAGTGGAACAAATCTAATGATTCTTGTTATCATTGTCAGTTGACTTCTGAATCTATGTTACATGTTCTTAGAGATTTCCCTCTTGCGGTGGATGTTTGGATTCATTTTATTCCCTATGTCTTCCTTTAACCACATTCGGATTCATAGTCACAAAGAGAAACATTATTGTGCGGATAAGCTGGTTGATTATGCTTGTTCTTTGGGGGGTGAATATGTGATTTTTGAGCAACAACCTTCATTCTTGAAGGGTTTGATTGTTAGTGATGCGTGGGGTGTTATTTCCCTCGTGTCGTTCGTGTTTAGTCTCCTTTCCTTGGACTTTTAGCCCCGTTTCATAAAAAAATCCATTACTTGCTCACCCCATACACATGAATTTAAATTTCTAGTGCACTAGGGATTTAATTTTTTCCCAATACATTCACGTCATTTTAATCTCTCATTATATATAGGAACCTTTTTGCAATAAATAACCCTATACAAGTGACCTTTTTAATTTTTATCTTGTTGAGGATCATTCTTTCAAAAAAAAATATTGTTGAGGATCATGAATATTGATTCACTTCACATATGTCTGACGACTAATATAACAAGGATCAACCAGTTGTAATCCTCTAACTTAGTTTATACACACTTTGTACTTGAGACTTGAGGATTTGTGTACCCTCTGGATTGGAGCCTATTTCAACCCTTCTAATTTAGCTTCTATGCATTTTGTGCTTAAGGTTTGGGGGTTTTGTACCATCCGATCATAACGTATTTCGATCTCTCTAACTTAGTTTCTATGCACTTTGTGTTCAAGGCTCGGGGACTGTGCACCCTCCGGGTCGGAACACATTCTAATTACTCTAACTTAGTCATCTAGGTCGTAATGTATCTTGTTCCGGTGTCACCTAATCCCCTACATATTAAACCTTGAGCTGACATGACCATCCCTAAATGCCTAGAACGTGCCATAAGGCTGGCATAGACATAATCACGTATCGAGATTCACAGGATATAATGTAATATTTTGATATGTCATAACACCTCGATCCATGAATATCAGAGACGATACGCACAATAAAGAATGATAACTAGCCCTTTCTTTGACCTAGAACGACAGACTAACAAATACACTTCACTTAAGTATTTTAAAGTTTGAACTAGGTTGTTTCATCTATGAAACAACCTTTTCCAGAATAATAGCATGTCAAAATTAATTATTCCACAAATATATAAAATCAAAATATTTCGAATTTAAACTTATGACTTAGTACAAATTATTTAAGTCCTCACCGTTAACCTAATTTTACTGACTTGTGACCTGATTATCCGGACATCAAGTCATACGATAGTCACTCACTAATAATATTTTCCTTTTCCTAATGTAAATTTTAATGTACACAAAAGCAACATGAATAATTGAATCCAACATCACTTTTTTAAAAGACTCAAGGATAATAACACTTCAGCATATTTGTGCGGTCAACAAGAATTGGAAAATTAACTAAAATAATCAAATTGCATTTGCACCAAAAAAAGAAAAATGAAAAAAAATTCTTTAATCCTCTATACTGCAAATCATCCGTAAGTATTTTGACGATTTATCATCAAAATTTATGTCTCCATTTTACAATGGGCAGATCCATTTCTTAAATTGCCTAAAAGATCATGTTTATAATTGGAACCTTCTATATTCTATCTGGATTATTGAAAACGGAACGTGTGAAAGGATCCAAACTGGGGTTTGAAAAATTGGGTTTGGCGTCTGGTTTGGGAACGCTTGAATTGTTGACGTGATCAACATGGAGAGCTGAAGTCTTAAAGTTGCATTTTATATCTAAAAACTAGAAATCAATGGAAATAGGGTATTAAGTTATCACCCGCGTGAGGAAAATCTTAAGATTACTCGATGCCTATGCCAACAACAAAATCATGATGACTTTTTTCAACTAAAAAAAAGAGAAAAGAATTATAATATGATTAAAATTGAAACCAACAACAGGTAAAAAGAGTGAAAGACACGTTTGAAATCTACATTTTTTTTCCATTTTAGACAACTTGTGATGACTTCCAGCAAGTTCCAGCTGTCCTCCAAGTACCAGCCGTTCACCAGCTGTCCACCAGTTCCAGCTGCACACAAGCTGTCCACCAGCTGGCTACCACCACCCTCCAACGTTCACACCATTCTTCAGCCTATAAATAGAGGTGCAAACCTCAGTTGTAAATCATCACTTAGACACACAGAAACACCAAGAGTGAATTCATCCAAGTAGTGAGAATTCTTAGTGAGTGTTGTGTCAGTGGTCTGAGTTTGAGAGTTGTTTTGTTTTGAGTTTTGTAAATCTCTGTAATTCTATTCTTGTGAGTAATAGAAGCTGTTTTTCTCTCAAATTCATGTGTACCAACACCCAATTGATCCGTTGGCATCAACAAGTGGTATCAGAGCCACGTTTGAGGTGTTGGTCGATTTTTCGTTTTTCTGGGTTTTCTGAGTTTTGCCCGAAATTCAGTTTTGATTGTACCATTGGATTCGCCTCGTCGAACCGAGTCCAACGCAACAAACGACGAATTAATCGGAGTTCAAACGAGCCCAGAAATCGCAGTCAAAGTTTGGTCAACGCTGCCGGAAGTTACAGTTCGTCGCCGGAGAAGACGACCGGAGTTACTGTTCATCGCCGGAGAAGACGACCGGAGTTATCTTTCTAAAATTGCAGGTTGACCCCTTATCTTTCAAAAATTTCAGTTTGACCCCTTATCTTTCTGAAATTTCAGTTTAACCCCTTATCTTTCTGAAATTTCATTTTGACCCCTGGTCTTTCTGAAATTGTGATTTGGTCCCTAAAGTTTTGGGAAATTGCTATTTTGCCTCAATAGTGAAATATTGGCCGTCAAGTGTCAATTCCACAAGATAAAGTTAATTGCACCGTTGGTGTCTAGGAAAGTGTGTGGTTATTTAATTAGTCACCGTTGCATAGCACAGAGAGACTCCCACGATACACTTACCTGGCTAATTGTGTGGTTAACAGTGTCTTGTGACCCATCAGCTATTTTGCCTAAATAGTGGAATATTGGCCGTGAAGTGTCAATTCCATCATTGTTGACCATTCCAGACGCAACGGTGAGCTCCATTTTGTAAGATTCAACCTTGTTTTGGTGAATTAAGCTACTATAAGGTGATAATGACCACAGAAGAGTCAACATCATCTTCCGGAGCCATGATTATGCTTACTGCTACAAATTATACGCTGTGGAGACCTCGAATGGAAGATCTCCTAAGCTGTAAAGATTTGTTCGATCCCATAG
>PYAF01002691.1:1142020-1153429 GCA_007407185.1 Glycine tomentella | reverse complement strand
GTCACAGGCAAAAGAACACATCCATGTTTAACTAAATGGAGTGTGTGTAGCAAATGAAGGGACTATATAAAGAGTGGGAAAAGATGAAGTTTGAAGGTTGGTAACAGTCTGAAAATTTTATTTTCTGTTGCCACATCACCAGCATGCTCTAGGATTTGCATTCTTTCTTGTACCAAACTTTCTGATTAAACCTCCCTCTCAGCCATATATTTGTCAAACCTTGTTATGTTCCTTCAAATAGCTTATAAATTACTTTGACTGGGATATAAGTTAGTTTGAGTATACATTTTATTAAATAATTGTGTATGATTGATGAAAGTTATTACATCACAATGCTCTTTTATCCATTTGAGATGTTGAAATTTGATCCATAAAGGGGTCGTCATCATTTATCATCTTTGTCTACTGCATTCCTCAATGGAGAAATTAACGAAGCAATGAATGGTCACAGTAAACAGCAGAGCACCCAAGATGTCATCAAGGAGAAGATGTGGCATAGTCTGAGTGGTGATTATCTTGTTAAACTCCTTTTATAGATAGCTATGCTCCTGTTAAACTCCTTTTAGATTCTTCATCTTTGTCATATTTATTGTCAAAGAGTTTGTGAAAACACTAGATCTTCCTACGTCTCAAGGTAGAAGGTATGTGTGCGGCCTAAAAATAAAAAACATTGTTGCTCAATTGTGATCTCCATTTAATTGATGTTGTTGATTGATACAGAATTGGTGGAGATGATTGGCTGCGTGTTCCCTCAGTGGAAGATGTCTTTGCCCTTGGAGATTGTGCTGGTTTTCTTGAACACACTGGAAGGACTGCTTCCAGCTCTAGCTCAGGTTTGCCTTGACCTATTTTGTTTCTGCCAAATGATATCGATAAAGTGATCAAGAAAACAGCTAAGTACTCAAGGTTTGGTCTTTTATTTTACAGTGAAATATTATATAACACTTGTAAACTGCCATGGTTTTTCATGTTAGACTACTTATTCTTCAAACATTGTATTTGTGTTGATGCAGCCATTTGAAGATATGATAGAAGGAATAAGAGCCAAGATACATTGGAAAAATAGATATTGACTGGATCTATACTGTTATTATGTTGCTGGGACAGTTGGTATTCATACTTTTGTTATTCAATTACATAGTTGATAAATATGGAATTTACCTTGTATATTGTATGGATTCATGGAATTTACCTTGTAGACTTATTTTTGACCATTGTAATTAATATATACTATGGAATGATTTTTATTTTTATATACTTCGCATGGTTTTTTTCTATATACCGCGTATATAATAAAACACGTATGCAAAAAAAAAATCAATAAAAGAAACTACATCGGTTCTCAAGAAGAACCGTCTTAGAAAGGACTCTTCTAAGACGGTTCATGTATAACAACCGTCTTAGTAAGTCATAATCTAAGACGGTTCATATGCAGCAACCGTCTTAGAAAGTGCTTTTCTAAGACGGTTATTATATTTGAACCGTCTTAGATTGCAACTTACTAAGACGGTTGTTATTCATGAACCGTCTTAGAAAAGCTCTTTCTAAGACGGTTGTTATGCATAAACAGTCTTAGAAAAGTGCTTTCTAAGACGGTTGTTAACTCGTAACCGTCTTAAAAAACGGCTTTTTAAGATGGTTGTAAGATAGGAACCGTCTTAGAAAATGGCTTTCTAAGACGATTTTAAGATAGGAACCGTCTTAGAAAGTGACTTTCTAAGACGGTTACGAGTTAACAACCGTCTTAGAAAGTGACTTTCTAAGACGGTTGTCAACCAACTTTAAAGTTTTATTTTTCTACGACACTTGTTTCTACGACGGTTGTACAACCGACGTAGAAAGGTGTACAGAACCGATGTAAAAAGCTGTTTTTGTAGTAGTGACCGCAACAGGTTCTTCCTCAGGGCTTGGCATCGCAGAGTTATCCACCCCAACAAAATTATGGTCAAGCATCACAAAATCAACATAAAGGTGTGGAAATAAAACTTAACTTTTACTATAAATAGAACCATCGTAAGACTATCATGAACTTGAACATATTCAAAATATACATGAATATATAAAGTCTGAGAGGGGGGGGGGGTATTGAAATTTTAGTTCATACACTGTTCTGTGACAAAATTTGGATGTGGTATGTAAAAATGATTAAAGTAATTAAACTGTGATGTGGGCGTCTTGTATTAATTTTACAGTAAAATTAGTAGTGGTTGTTCCTTATTTCTTGAACATATGGTCGAACTGTGAATTTCAAATTCACTCTTTAGTCTTTATACTCAATTTTACTCCCCTTCCTTTCTCGTTCTCATCTTTTGTTTGATTTCCTAATACTTAATTTAGTATGTGTATTTCAAGTTTTGGAAGTTCAAATATATACTACAAATGATAGTTAATTAGTACGGTTGAAGTCAAGTGAAAAAGATATCAAATCAAAAGGATTCTTGTGTTACTGAATGAGAATCGTTGTTGATAAAACATATTCAAATAGTGGTCATACTTATAAGTGTAAGGTTTAAAAAACAGTGTTATAAAAATCGATTCGGCTCAACCGAGCAAATCAGTCCAACTGGGATCTGGTGGTACAATTAGGCCGAGTGCATTATCAAACCGTTCAAGCAAGTGATCCGGGATGACCCAGTCAAATCTAGCCGATTTTGATGGAATCCAAACCGGACTAGGTGCGAGGTAACTCGTCGTGCCGGCCTCGTCTCTGATATAACACGGACGACGATGCGACGTTGATCGAAGAGGAAGCGGAAGAGAGGAAGAGGAAGATAAACCATTGAAGCGGAAGAGGAAGCATTGAAGACTTGAAGTGGAAGAGCACAAGAAAGATGCAAAATGAGGCGCATAGAAGATTACAACTTTATTGCTTACTGTAAGCCGTGCAGCACATAAACGAGAAAATGAGGCTGAAATGCGGAAGAGAAGCTTTTATATATATGAGATTAGGGTTTTTTGTATTTGGGTCCAGATCCATAAACAAATTTGCTTCTTGCACTTCCTTTATTGCTTATTGCACTCCTTCTATCTCCTTTTTTTACTTATTAAAAATTGGGTTTTGTTTTAATTTAAGTTGTTGCTATTTACACTCTTTTTTTTTATTAATATACTTTACTTTTGTTATAAACTTTGATACTTTAATTGTTATTTTGAATTTTTTAGTATACTTTTCTTTATCAAATAATATTATTTATATACTTATATATAATATAATATATTTTTTTTAATATAGACTGGGTCAAATCGAACCAATTATTGATCCACTAATTAAACCACAAATTCACACTAACCTGTTACCTCAACCAGATCAATAACCGGACCGATTTTTATAATATAGAAAAATCACACTTTATATTATATGTGGAAGTGTCTAAGGCTTAAGTTGAAATGACAAAGGTTTATGCATGTAGCTCATAGACGAGTCCTGGAATAAGTTACCCAATGGACAAAAAAATTAAGACAACACAATACTCCTTGATGGTTGATAGTTGACAATAATTGGTGAGGATTTCATGCGAGTCTTATCATATGCAATTTTTTTACTTAAATAAAAAACATGTTGACAAGAAAGTTTTACTAATATCCCTATCACTTGGAACTTGAATAAAAGAAACGGATTGTTTTGTGAATATTTCTAATTGAATAAATGAAAATAAATAAAATAATTAAAGTTGTGATGCTTCATATGAAATTCTGAAGAAGTACATAGTTCTAATTAATGCACACATGCATAACCTCAAAATTATTCTAAAAAAATGTGAAATGAAAAACATTGTTTATTACGAGGTTCTTCCTTCATATGAACTCATATCACCCAACAATAATGTATTGTTCATTATATCTTCTTTATCCCTTGTCCTGGCCTTGTGCACGCATTCTTATATCATTCCATCGCCATCTTCTAGAACAATTTTATTTTTGTCTCGATGAAATTATTTACCACCTTTGCAGGAAATTAACTGTAATAATAATAATAATAATAATAATAATAATAATAATAATAATAATAATAATAATAAATCATTGATTAGTAAAGAAGATATAAATAATGATAATGAAAAAAGAACAAAACATAAAAATAACAATTTGTTTTTCAATGATTGATATAATTTACCATTGTTTATATTCTGTTGACATCAACTTGAGACTGTGTCCTATCCTATCTCCTATTTATTTTTTGGTAAATAAGGAAAAATAAAGAACAAAAGAAAAGAAACTAAACAACACCCTTTTGAGTCCTCTATCAGGAGACCCAAAACATCAACGGGAGGAAAATCCCATTTCTGAATCTGAACTCTTCCCTGCAAGCGACAACCTATCTGCAACCTTATTCCCCTCACGTGGAATGCATGAAAAATTCACCATCCAATCACGCTTCACCATGTCCCTTATTTCTTGAAAAACCTTACCATAATTATGAATGTCAACTTGTTGCTTTGTTCCCTTATCCTATCTCCTATAAAATCCATTGTTGACAAAATCTTTATTTTTTTTAAAACAAATATCATTTTTATCTAATACCTTGCGTGCCTTCTTAAGATTAGCACGCACGTAAACTCACTAAGAAAGTGTGCTTTTAATTATACCTATATCAATTAATTATAGAAAGTAATAATATAATCTTAATATATATTTTTTAAAAGATAAGATTGTGCAATATTATAAAAGAAATAATTGAAATACGTCATTTAAATAATACTATTAACTAAGAATATAATTATATCATTATTTCAGTTGAAAATATTGTTCAATTTAATTATTTATTTTCAATTTGTTTTATGTATAAAAATAAATCAACTGCAAAGTTACCTTTTCAATTATGTTTACTTGAATTAGTCAACGTTACCCTTATCAGGCGGAAAATGATGACTGTCATATTTATGTAAGTGACTGTTATTAAGATGAGATTAAGATTTTAATTAAAAAAGGTGATTTGTATCATACTTACAATGCGATTTCTATTAAAAATGGTAGATTGTATTATAATTAATTTGATTAATTTAATTATTATTAAAAGTGATTTTTTTTTATAAAAAAGGTAACTTATATCTAAACTTAATTACACAAAAAAATATGTTTAATTTTACAAAGAAAGCTAACACAATAAAAATATGTTTCCGTTGTTTTTTCAAGGGTACTTTTGATGAAAGAAAATTATAAGAAAGGGGTATTTTTGTTGAAAGAAAATTATAAGAAAGGAAAGTAGGTGAAGTTAGCGAAAAAGGGTGAGAAATAACAATGCCCCTGTCTTGATCACGCGTGCAAGGCGGGGAGGACTATTGCGGCCCACGCGTCTTCTTACACTTAAAAAGAATAAACAAAAAAGTAAACAAAAAAACAATTGTTGTAAGGACGGAGAGCGTGTCGGTGACGGTATGGTTCCATTGAATAAAATATGCATTAATTTTTTTCTAAATATACAGAAAATCTGATAATAATATTTAATAAATATAATTTATTATCAAATTAATTCTTAATTACTATAATTTAATAAAAAATTAGATTCACAAATTTAACGATTAGTTTATCATATTTTTTCACATTTAAAAATTAAATTTATTACATCCTTCTAAAAATCAATTTACTATTACAATTACATAAAGACAAAATAAAATCTAGACCGGGTAGCACCGGTTCTTTCGGGTCGGGCGCGTGAGATTATGTCTGATACATTAACATTAGCTTCTGCCCCAAGTTGTTGGAAAAGTCTACCTCTTCAACAACATAGGAGCCGCCACCCCTCCTTCTCTCACATTCTCAACCCTTCTTCTATTCTCTATGCTTCCACAACTCCATTGAACGATGCAGGTACCTCTCTTCACTCCTTCAACACTTAATGGCCTTTCAAATTTAGTTAATTTACGTCACCTATGGCTTTGTTATTTAGGGATGCATCGCCTGTTTCATGTTCTGGGTTTTCTAAATGACAGGTTTTTGTTTTTGTTTACCTTTTAATAGGCCTCTTGTTGTTCATAGTTAGTGTCTTTCTGAGTTAAATGGAATTGCCGCTACATTTTCTTCTTCGGGGAATTTGTCTGTTTCAATAAGGGTAGCTGATTTTGTATTAGGCTTTTGTTTATGATTATAATTATAATAATAATGTGCCCATGCTTATAGTGACTGCATTTGCATTTTGTAGTGGTTGGTATGTTTTTTGTTTGCTTCCATTGCTGAAAGTTCACAGAAAAATCGGCTTCTTTCTGCTGATGCTTACTGCTTTGGTTTTTGGGTTAAGAGTTTCCTGACCGTGACATGTTGAGTTTTTATTCACAGAATATATTAAGAGCAAAGGCGATAAGTAGTACCCTTTCAAGCAATGCTAGGAGTATTTTGCTTAGTGGTTCGCGATGTAATGCAGCAGATGGCAATTCATGCAGTTGCCCCGAGGATGAAACATGTGTGTCGAAGAGACAGCAGAGGAAAAACAATGAAGATTTACTTGCGCCGAAGCCGCACTCCTTGGTGTCCAAAGCCACGTCTCAAGTTGTAGGAACACTGGTTTCAGGTAACTTGGCTAATGGACCTGCTTCGCACAAGGTTGGGAGTGTTGGTCAATCTGGTTGTGTACAACAAGTCCGGCCTACTTCGTATGCACCGAGCAAATCAGAGTCTGTTACATCTGCTTGTGTTGTTGATGGTGTTCAGGAGCATGTTGTACACTCGTCTTCTCTTAATGCTGACCAGTTTTATAGGGCCGGTATTGCAGCTGTTAATTTTATTTCTGATGTAGTTAATTATAAGTTGCCTTTATCAGATGGCATGGGAATACTAAACTACTCTAAAAATTGTATGGTTGATCCTGCCAGAGCCCTACCCAAGATCAGATCCTCCAATGTGCAGCAAATTAGAACGGAGAACTTTACCGCCGTTCATCCCAAACCACCTGTTCCTGCCCATCCGGGGCCATCAAAACATACAAATAATCATCACAGTGCCAAGGGAAAAGCTGACAAATCAAATTTAGCTAAAGGCTTTAAGTATGTTGCTTCTTCAGGGACAGAGAAGTCAGGGGCAGCTCCAAATATTCCTGTAAATAACCATGATCGCAGACCCTTGCCACAGAGAACAAGAACCCATTCAAACCACTTTGTGACAAATTTTGGTTCCAACATGCAAAGTTCAAATCCACAGATGGCACGGCCATTCAAGGAAAGTTTCAATAAACACACAAGGGATCTGAATATGCCAGCAGGAATTGCTCCAACGAGGAGGCATTTTACTAATTCAGGGCATGTTGTGGAAGGGGTTAAAGATATACTGAAACAGTTAAGGTGGGGTCCTGCTACAGAGAAGGCTCTTTATAACCTGAATTTTTCAATTGACGCATATCAAGCTAACCAGATCCTAAAGCAACTTCAAGACCATTCAGTTGCTCTAAGCTTCTTTTACTGGTTAAAGCGTCAACCAGGCTTCTGGCATGATGGGCATACTTACACCACCATGGTTGGTATCCTGGGCCGTGCAAGGCAGTTTGGTGCTATAAACAAATTGCTAGAGCAGATGGTCAAGGATGGATGCCAGCCTAATGTTGTTACTTACAACCGTCTAATTCACAGCTATGGCCGTGCAAACTACCTAAGGGAGGCACTGAATGTGTTCAACCAAATGCAGGAGATGGGATGCGAGCCTGATCGTGTTACTTACTGCACGCTCATTGATATCCATGCAAAAGCTGGATTTCTTGATGTGGCTATGTCTATGTATGAAAGAATGCAAGAAGTTGGCCTTTCTCCTGACACATTTACATACAGTGTCATGATCAACTGTCTCGGGAAATCTGGTAATTTATCTGCTGCCCATAGGCTATTTTGCAAGATGGTTGATCAGGGTTGTGTTCCCAATATCGTAACATACAATATCTTGATTGCTTTGCAAGCTAAAGCAAGGAACTACCAGACAGCATTGAAATTATACCGTGACATGCAGAATGCAGGATTTAAACCCGACAAAGTTACTTATAGCATTGTAATGGAGGTGCTTGGCTACTGTGGCTATCTTGAGGAAGCAGAAGCAGTGTTTTTTGAGATGAAACAGAACAATTGGGTTCCTGATGAACCTGTTTACGGTCTTCTGGTAGACCTGTGGGGAAAGGCTGGTAATGTGGAGAAGGCTTGGGAATGGTATCATGCAATGCTGAGAGCTGGTTTGCTTCCTAATGTGCCAACTTGCAATTCACTTCTCAGTGCATTCCTCAGGGTGCATCGATTGCCAGATGCGTATAATCTTCTCCAAAACATGGTGACTATTGGCTTAAACCCCTCTTTGCAGACTTACACTTTGCTTCTCAGTTGTTGTACTGAGGCACAATCACCATATGATATGGGATTTTGTTGTGAGCTTATGGCGGTCTCTGGCCATCCTGCACATGCATTTTTACAGTCCATGCCAGCAGCAGGACCTGACGGTCAAAATGTGCGGGATCATGTAAGCAAATTCTTAGACCTTATGCATTCCGAGGATAGAGAGGGCAAAAGAGGGCTTGTAGATGCAGTGGTGGATTTTCTTCACAAATCTGGACTCAAGGAGGAGGCTGGTTCAGTTTGGGAGGTGGCTGCACAAAAAAATGTGTATCCTGATGCTGTCAAGGAGAAAAGCACTTGTTATTGGCTTATAAATCTTCATGTCATGTCTGATGGAACTGCTGTAACAGCATTGTCTAGGACACTTGCTTGGTTTCGAAGACAGATGCTGGCATCTGGGGTTGGCCCTAACCGGATAGATATCATCACTGGATGGGGTCGTAGGAGTAGGGTGACAGGTTCTTCTCTTGTGAGACAGGCAGTGCAAGAACTGCTGCATGTATTTAGTTTCCCATTTTTCACTGAAAATGGCAATTCAGGTTGTTTTGTGGGATGTGGGGAGCCTCTTAGTCAATGGTTGGTCCACTCTTATGTGGAAAGAATGCATTTACTATAGTTGGTAAATTGTAGCATCGTTTCCCCTTCTGCTTAGACACAATTTTGTTGCGGGAAATGAACTCGGACTAAGAATTTGATGCACAGTGCTGACATTTTATGTAATTTTAGTTGGTCAGTGTGCAGTTGTCCAAGTTGTTATCTTAAAAATTTATATTTTGGGAATGGAAAACTGAATGCTTGTTGGCAGTATTTGCTCTCGTATTGTTCAATTTGTTTTTTTTTTTTTTACCCCTGCAAAATATGGGAAAAACACAGTACAGATTATGCACGAAATTGTGTGTTGTTTTGATTTGCCAACAAAAACAAGAAAATAGAAAGAGCGTAATGACATGATATGGTAAATGGGAAACACTACACCTTAATGTTGTTCAAAAGAAGAAAAAAGAAAATGATCGTCCTTCACCTATGAATTCATTCATTTTTACTTTGTCAGATATACTAAAATGTGGGTTGATGTTTTTATTTATCAATTTATATTTTTAATTTCTAACAATTCAAGTTTTTATTACTCCATATACTAATGTTTTCAACCTGGGTTACTTAATTTGAAGAGCTTGCTCGTTCTAATGCCAGGCTATAATCGAAAAGAACTTATTGTATTTTGGGAGACCTGCACATTATGCAAGATGATGCGAATGATATATATCAAAATTTGAATGGAGTTTAAATTCAATAGTCATAAATTTTGGCTACATTGTGAAGCTGCTGTCTGGAAATGCAAGATGATACGTGCTAATAAAGGTTAAACAAAGGTCTGAGAAATAAATAAAATATCATAAAAACATGGAAACGCGTGAGCACCAGTGATTACAAAACTTGGACAAGTTATTAAGTCTACGAAAATACGAATTCGCATTACAATAGTTCACTATGATCGAATTGTTTTTTTTTTTTTTTTTTTTTTTTTTGTGTGTGTGATCTGAAAAGTCTGTGTATCAAAAAGCTCACATTATGAGATTATTTATAGTAAAGAGGGAGAAGGTATCGGTTTGATGAGTAAGTAATGGTGGGAGGAACTTGTAAAGATATTTGTAAAGAGGTGGGTATAAAGAAAGAAGTAATTTACTCTAAAATAGAGATTGGAATAAGCCATAATGCTTAGTGACCTAGCCTCACATGCTACCCTTTTTTCAGGAATAAATTAGACCAAAGCTTTATAAAAAGCTTATTTGGTTAAAAATTATGTCATTTAAAAAGTGTTTTAAGCCTAACAGATTGACTTAACTAACAAAATACAATTTTGTTAATATTACATATTTAAAAAAGAAACTTACATAAAGAGTTAAAAATATAAGCTCATTAAAGAGTAAGTTTATGTTGGATTTAAAGGTCTTATTGCAAAATAAGTTATCATAAATATCATATTAGATCTAAAAAAAGCTTACATCTTTAAATAAGTTAGATTGAAATCTTATAAAGTGTAAAGTCCATCTATTTTCACCTTTGTCTCATGTATATTGAGTAATAATGATTTTAATACTATAGTCTTACTTACATAGAGTTTGTTTTCCCATTGGCCCTATTAACCAATTAATTAAACAATGTAATGATAAATTGCACTCTTCTAAAAATCTTTAATATGAAATAAGTCTTTTAAGTAAACTAACAGACTAAACTAAACTTTCAAAAAGATCTAATCAAATTTGTATAGTTGGCTGCCACTGAATTCGATTGATTCCTTTGAAACTTTTGGTTGCGAGGTTTGGGGCTCCATGTGTTATATGTCTTTGGATGCTTTGGTGAACTTGAGGCAGGACGAGGACGAGTCCCTTAGGTTGTTCATGGAGTGTTCGGATGAGATAAGAATAAAGATCATGAACCTAAATCTTGAAGTGGATTTCCACTCCATGCTCATGCCCCTTAAACCCTATAGGCGAATTGTATATACCCTCATCTTTCGATCAGTATCGGAACACAACGTTTCATTTATACACCTATTGCATATATAGTCTGTTTATGAAACAATTACTTCAACTTAATTACGTATCATCTAAAAGAGACAAATATTGCATTATAAGGAAAAGATTGACGAAGAAAATGCTACTAGTCCATGAAAATATGGGCCAACTTGAAAGAAAGAGAATAACAATGTACTTTTGTTTTGAAAGAAAGTATATTTAATTTGTTCATTAAAGAAGTAGGTGACGGATCCAGAAAACAATCTAAGAAGAGTTGGATTTTTTTTTTGTATTTTAATTATTTAAATATCTTCAGTAACTTCTAACAAATAATATTTAATAAATAATGACTTTTGTAAATTATTTATTAGTTTTACAAATAAAATATATATTTTTCAAATGATACAAGAAAGAAATACATTTGTTTATACTTTATAACTTGAACATTTTTTTTAAGTTTTAAAAGATTTTTTGATCTTATAAACACAATAACAATTAAACCAATCTTACAATAATCTCACAATAAAAAAACACAATAAATACAATAATAATAATTAAAATTCATCAAATTTCTTAACAATTATATATATATA
>PYAF01002691.1:1127974-1141920 GCA_007407185.1 Glycine tomentella | reverse complement strand
TTATTAACATTATATTATTAATATATATATATATATATATTTGGGTTAGATTATAGTAGTAACTAATGACAATATATATTATTCAAAAAGATTGATATTTTCTTCGGTATTGCAAAGATAAGTATATAATCAGTGGTATAACATATATTAATTAAAAGATTCATTAATTAGTATATACTATTTTATTTAATTTTATTGAAAATAGTATATATATTAATTGCATCCTTAGTAATAATATAATACATCTTTTATGGAGTAATATAAATATATAATACTTCCTTGATACTTTACTATTAAATAATAACAATAGCGTGTCTTCGAATTTTTATAAAATAAGAGATCGTCTTGTAAAAAAAAAAAAAAAAAAAGTTTAGAGATCGTGCATCACACTGGTATTTTATTAGATGGTGCAGTGCTGAACTTGTTACTGCATTTTTATTTTACAGCACTACTGGTGCTTTTTGATGAAATCATTGTTGCTGATAAAAAAAACCCACTGGTACTTTAACGACATCATTGGTAATATATTAAAATAATAATCATAGCGTAATTTCATTTTCCTAAATCATTATAGTACTTGCCAAACATAATTTTGAGGCTAAAATATATTTTTTATTACTGAAAATATTTGGAATTTATTCAAATAAAAATTTTAATATATTTTTTCCTCATAAAATTAAATTTACGTGGATGACTATTTTTATATAAATTAATATGTAAAAAATATCACATTTTACATCAATTACATATAAATAAATAATGTAAAAATCATCATCTTAGATTAGATTTAATTGAATTTACTTATAAAAAAATATATATTTTAATTGTGTCAGAATGAAAAAGTTATTGATATTTTTACTAGATAAATTTTGAATATTTCTATATTTGATGAAAAATATTTTATTCTAATTTTGACAAAGATTTTATGATCACACAAAAAATTCTCAATTTCAAGAAGTTTAATTAAAAAAATACATTTAATTTTAATAAATAAAATAAATATATTTTAATATTTAAAAATGACAAACAACATGAATCATATAAATTCTAATATTTGTTAGTATTATTATTTTTAAAAATGAAATAAAATATTATGGTCTGAGAGTGAGTAAACGTGACAAGTGAGTTGCTGACTGTTTCTCTTCCTATCCAATTGTGCGCTTTCCAAGATTCCCGCCGCCAGTTCGGGTCCCATTTCACTTAAACAATTTCGTTTCTCGGTTGGTTCTCATTTCATTAACGTCAACAAATCAAAATCAACCGAATCCGGAGAAAACAATAACAATTAACAAAAACGAAAACCATTGCATGAGATAGATAGAAAGTTAGATAGAAACCGAATCCAATCGATGATGGGGTGGGTGGCGAATCGGTGGACGGGCGTCGCCGCCGCCATATGGATCCAGTGGAGCTGCGGCGCATCGTACACCTTCAGCATCTACTCTTCCGTGCTCAAGTCCACGCAGGGCTACGATCAATCCACGCTCGACACCGTCTCTGTCTTCAAGGACATCGGTGCCAACTTCGGCGTCCTCTCCGGCCTCCTCTACTCCGCCGTCGTCCCCTACACAACCCACCGCGCCTCCTCCGCCGCCAAGTCCAAATGGGCCTCGCTCGGCGGGCCCTGGGTCGTCGTCGCGGCCGGCGCCGTCCAGTGCTTCGCGGGCTTCATCTTCATCTGGGCCTCCGTCGTGGGCCTTATAAGCCCGCCGCCCGTGCCGGTCATGTGCTTCTTCGCGTGGCTCGCGTCCAACGGCCAGACCTTCTTGAACACCACCAATGTCGTCACCGGCTTGCGCAATTTCCCTGAGTACAGCGGCACCATCATTGGTATCATGAAGGTAACTGAAAACAAAACAAAAATGGTTAAATGAATAATCATTTGGTTCGTACCGTTTTTATATTACCATGTATCCACCTGTTTTGTATATGACTAATCTTCGAGAACTTGGCTAGTTACCTTTTGATGGGATCTTTGTTTAAGGGGACTGAATACCACTCCGACCAATCACTTATTGATTGGTTGGCTAATTTTTAGTTTCTATGAAAATGGAAACGCTAAATGTTTATTTTGATTTAACCAAAAGATTGATGTCTTAGTTTAATTTTAGAGAAATGTTAGGAATACACTCTTATGGACACACTCGCTTTATTGGTTAAAATTTATCGAAAATCACAATTTTGTGGGTCCTACTCCTATATCTATTTAATGATTCTATCTCTTGATTTTGTAGTTTTCAATGAATTTTAACCAATAAAAAGGAATGTGTTTGTAGGAGTGTGTTAAAGAGGGTGACAGTAGCACTCCTCTTTTAAGGAGTGTGTTAATTTTATGATACTGTTGTTTCGATGAGTTTATTTGTGTCAACTAATCAGGGGGTTGCTTTAGTTTAATCTGGGGCCCCAAGTTCCAGTGTGCGGTATGCAATTGTGTGAGAGAAAGAGTTTTGTTATTTAGCTATTTATAGCAGAATTGTGTCCTGTAAAGAATATTTGTGTTTTAGTACAAAAAAGAGAAAAACCAATCAGAAATCATTCTATATACTTTTAAAGTAGTTGTTATAGAAGTCTAACATAGTGGCTTGTGATTAGATGAAAGTGTAGAATGTAAATTAAGTTATGATTGAATTGGAATTTTTTTGTTCAGGGATTTCTTGGACTGAGTGGAGCTATCTTGATCCAAATCTACCATACGTTTTTTGATGGGGACCCAGCAACATACCTTTTGATGCTTGCTGCGTTGCCTTCATTCATCTGCGTGTTGCTTATGTTCTTGCTGAGGATATATGAAGTGCATGACTGTGATTACAAGAAGCATTTGGATGGTTTCTCTGTGGTTACTGTGATTATTGTAGCCTGTCTCATGTTCATAATAATTTTACAGAACTTAGTTAGTTTACCATACTGGGGACGGATGTTTGCATTTGTGATTCTTATGGTTCTGCTAGCAACGCCTTTTGGAATTGCTATCAAGGCTCATTGGGAAGAGTCGCGGAAATTTGCGCAATCCTACACAATTGAGAGGAGTTCTTCTACAAATAAGGGTACTACTTCCTCCAGTTATTCTGCATCAGTGGATCAAGTGGAGTACCATGAGTTGCCTAGTGATGAGGGGCAGGTACAAGTGACTTCAGATGACAAATTGCCCCGTGAAGAAGAAAAGAACCTCTTGCAAGCTATGTGCACAGTTGATTTTTGGATGTTGTTTGTGATCATGATATCAGGGCTGGGTTCTGGGCTTGCAACTATAAATAATATGAGCCAAATAGGACAATCCCTTGGCTATAGTACCATAGAGATTAATAATTTGGTGTCACTATGGAGTATGTGGAACTTCCTTGGTCGTTTTGGAGGTGGCCATGTATCAGATTATATCATGCACAGAAAAGGTTGGCCTAGGCCACTGTTGATGACAGCAACTCTAGGGATAATGATTCTAGGCCATTTAATTATAGCATCTGGTTTCCGTGGAAATTTGTATTTGGGTCCTGTCCTGGTAGGTATCTGCTATGGTGCTCATTGGTCCTTGATGCCCACAATCACTTCTGAGATATTTGGTGTAAAGCATATGGGTACCATCTTCAATACTATTGCTGCAGCAAGTCCTCTTGGATCGTATATACTTTCTGTCAGAGTTGTTGGATATATTTATGACAAGCAAGCCGATAAAGAATATAATTCGTGCTTTGGCATCGACTGTTTCATGCCCTCATTTTTTATCCTGGCAGGTGTAGCTCTTCTTGCATTTTTGGTTGGTTTGGCATTGTTCTTCCGGACCCGAAGGTTCTATAAGCAAGTTGTGCTTAGAAGATTAAAACATTATGCAAGATGATGAAGATTGTATTTGCCTGCATTTCAACTCTAGGTAAAGGCTGAGGAAACCAGTCTTGTTTTCTCTGTTCTCTTTGGCATAAATATAATTAATGCAGTTTTCTAGGGGTTGTCTATGAGGATGATTTGAATTGTGTATTTTATATGTTATAAGAGAAATGTACACAGAATTTTTTTTAAAAAATGATATGTAGTCCACTCAGTTATAATCACCATTATGTTTGATTATGAGCATAGATTCCCACTTTTTAGAAGGCATTTCATTTTATTTTATTTTCCTTTCCAAATGATTGATGATAGACCTTTGACTTGTTTATAAGAGAAGAAGGTTGGAAAGTGTTGGGCCAAGGGAAATTATAAGTGATTAGAAGAGAAGTACAAATGGTGCTTGGAGTAAGGAGGAAACAGTAGTGTGACTGTAATTGAATGTACACATGAGTGATGACAGCTAGGTATTGGAGAGGTGAACTGCGCAATGATGGGAGAGTACAGCAAACATGAATAAGGAATGGGTGGGAAATTGTTAAGGGGCATAACAGAATTTTGGAGTGAATTGATGACCTAGGATGGGGAGAGCACACTAATTTATTATGATTATATCAGTTCTGGTTATCTTTTATTTCTGCAATTTTTGTGTTTCTTCTATTCTGGTTTATACATTTTCTTATGTTGAGCATTATCTTTCCCTTGCAAGTTGCAAAGGAGATTTCCTCCTTGAGTTCTATTAATATTTTCAATATTAATACCAGTACCTATCAAGTTGGTAAGCTCCTGATCCCAGAGAGCCTTTGGATGGTATTGACATGCCTTGAGGGAAGCGATTGTGACATGTTAAACAGTACTTTGACATCAATCAGATATCATGTGTGGAGAAGGTGACGAAGAGTGCCTAAGACAGTGGTTTGTTTGGAAGGAAAGGGCATTGAATTGGTTCCAGCGGTTAGAACTGTGGACAAGGGTCATGATTTGGCCAATGTTCAACCATGGGTTGCTGGGGATGTTTCAGATTTACTTTTCAGAAAATCCATGAGGTGTTAATGGAGTTGTGATTGAAATTGGAATTCTGATACTCGGATTAGGATTGAAATTGGATGCTGGATTGATCATACAGGTAATTTGGTAGGTCCTTAATTAAAGATCAAGATAGTGTATTAAGAGAAGAAAAATAGATGAGTATTCTGCTCTGCCAAGGGAGAAAACCCTTCTACAATTGGGAAAACAGTATTTCAATCACAGAAAAGTGACCCCCTTATTCTAATGGCATTTACAAGTCCCTCTCCTCTGAACTCCAGAACTGTCAAACAGACCTTTCTAACTCTAGTAAATACCCACTTTACTAACTAGACTTCTCAATAATCAGTCACCCATTACAACTCATTGGTTCCTTTGCCTCCTAGTATAGACCTTTAATATCAGAACCTCTTGGTTCCTAACAGTATTCAATGTGGGTCCACATACAACAGGAACATTGAAAACACGGAGAATGTCACTGCAAGACTGCAACTATTAGTTGAATCTACATTGCCAGCATTGGTTATGTAGAAGATTGAGAAGGGAGATGGAAGCTACGGGGATTGTGGGCTTTGTGGCAAGAAGGTCAACGACTTGAAAATGGATTAGTCAGTTAGGGTGCTTCTTGGATCTCAGGAGGAGGTGAACTTGCTACTGTGTTTGTAGATCATTTTGCTCTCTTGTTAGACATATCACAATTTAAATGACATTCTGCTCTTGCCTTCTATTTATCATTATTATCATTTGTTATTGTTCACTTCTGAACATGTTATTCGCTTGTTGGCATTAGATATTCCTTGATAGGATAAATTCTTCCATTTTACGTTGTTAAAAATGCTGACAAAAATATTAATTACTCTGGAAATTAAGAACCTGTACATTTAAAATCGTTTGAATAAGTTTTCTTGTGGTTGCAGCATGCTACTAGTCTTCATGGGGTAATTTTTTTTTGCAGTGGAGTGTAACAAGGAGGCACAATTCCATGATAAGCATTCCTTACAATTTATGGCTGATAAACTTTGAAAGGTAGTCAGACAGAACAGGAAATCTCAAACTGCAAGCTTTATATATTTGAACATACCTTGAGATGTATATATCACAAAGAAACGGGTATTGGTTTGTGTCAGGTTTGTGTTTGTCTTCTTAAGCAAACCAATTTGGAAGTAGTTGTTATTTTTTTTGTTATAAGTCGTGTGCCATGTTTAATTTGCTTTGTATTTCATATATTCTTTTGCTGAAACTTAAGAGGAAAATATTGTGTGAAAAATTGCAGATTGTGACAGTGGTTCCATTGAGGTATACCTTCCCATTTGGTTGACACCAATTGTCCCCAGAGAATGAGAGGTCTGCCTTAAAAAAACGCTGCTAGTTTCAAATGTATCCCCATTAAACCTGTTCTGAAGTTTGTGAAGCATTATTTAGCATATGCATGCATCTAATTTTTATGGGATTTTGATTAAAAGATTTGAAGAAAAAAAACTAAATTAACATGTTCTCACAGCGTTGCTTTGTCTATTTTTTTTTTTGTTTTCTTTCTACACTACATTTTTAATTATCAATTTAGTAAATCAGTAATATTGCCTGCTCATAAAACTTCTTCAAATAGCTTGGCTGACTCAGATTACCATTTTTTAATTTTCTCTTTTGCTTTGATTCTACATCTTACGTGAGATGTGGACAAGGTTTATTTGCAATTATCATTTTCTTAAGAAATAATAGGAAAAAAAAAATACAATTTAGGTCTTTTTTGGATGCAACTTCTCTATAAACATATATATAAGAGGAAAAAAAATGAGGTAAAATGTATTAAACTTGTTTCATAAATTAAAATCAATTTATGTAAATGTTAAAATAAGTTTTTGAAGAAGCTAAATGATATGTAGAAGAAATTTAATTTATTTTATCTTTTTATTTCGTGACATTTTGGTAACTTTAAAGACTTTTTATGAGTTGAAAAAATAATAACTAAAAGGTTCATTTGATTTACTCATTAGTCATTTATAAGCTTTTTTATCCACAAAATATTAATTATTAATTTTTAATAGCGGGAATATTATTAGAACTTACAATTTCCTGGCCCGCAGACCTTACGACCGGGCCTGGGCTCGTCTACCTTTTGGGCTCGGCCCAATGCTTCGTAGGCTACTTCATAATTTGGGCTGCTGTCGCCGGCCTGTTTTCGCCGGTGGCCGTGCCCATCATGTGTTTGTTCATGTTCGTGGCGGCTCACGCCCAGAGCTTCTTTAACACTTCCAACGTTGTCACCGGCATTCGTAATTTCCCTGAAAATAGCGGAACCATCGTTGGCATTATGAAGGTTTTGTTTTTATTTATTTATCTTTTTTATTGTGCACTTTCATCGAAAATGACTTCCTCTCTCACTGTTATTCCAAACATTAGGATTTAGGGTAAAATTTTGCGGTTGACGATGGGAACAGAATTTTTAAAGGTTTACTGTGTGGTCCCTGAAATTTTAATTAGGTTTTTATTATTTTTTTAATTGTGTCTCTGAACTCGTATTTATTTTTTAATCAAGTTACTAAACTTTATTTGTTTATTAAGTAGTTGAGAAATCTGCAGATTAATTTAACCAATTTTAACTAGCAAAATGTTGTGAGAAATTATTTTAACACAATCTCTTTCAGATTATTTAGTGAAATTCATATAAAATAACTAAGAGTAAATTACCCTAACATCCTTACCAAATGTCTTCCTACGCCCTCCTTTTTTAACCCTGCAGTAAAATCACCAGGACTATGTGCAAACTAAAAGAGCCTCAAGGAGTGTTAGTAAATTTGCTCAATAACTAATGAGATAAACCATCAATTTTTCTCATATGTGATTTTTAAAGTAAAAAAAAAAAAAATTAACATTAGAAAACTTTTCAAATTGATTCTAAAATTTCCTGAAACAGATTAACTTATCTTTAATTTCCAACTCTACCCAAAAAAAAAACACCTGGGAATTACAGAAATGACTATTTAGAAGAGAGGATAATTCTTTGGGACAAATTGATGATTAATTCAATGAGTTATAATTAGTATTTAGTTCATAAAGAACGTAAAAAAAAAAGAAGAACATATCTGTGTTACTTACATTTTTCTGAACTAGTTTTTCTTATTTTTGGATAATATTTTTAAGAGAAATTGTATCTGTATGAATGTATAATGCATTTTAAAACTAAATAAGAAGAGAAAACATAAATAAAGGGATGGAAATAGATAAAAGATACCATTCTTGTAAAAATTAATATAAAAAATGGCATATAATATAAATAACTCTATTTAATGTACAACACGATCCAAAGTTTAGGATGTCCCCTAGTGCAGTCTATGTAATACTAGCATAAGTATAACTTCTGTATCCAATATATGAGATGCTATAAGGAAACAACTTAATAATTAGGTAAATTTAAATAAATAATACAAATTAAATAAATAATTTGAAAAAGGGGGCAGTCTTGAAAATATTTCAAAATCTGGGACTGCGTAACACGTCTAAAATAGGTGTGTTTAAACACGTCCAATTTAGGCGTATTTCAGCTGGTTGTGACACGTGTCATGTATGCGCAATGTCGAGTAAACTTCGAACGGTCATAACTTTTGATAGAAATGTCCGATCGAGGCGTATGATATGTCAACACGTTCGAAATTCAGAAGGGAAGCCCGAAACAACTTATTGAAGGAGAGTTGGTCCACTATTTTTTTTTTCCAAAAAATGCTTCTAAGTACCTCAAAATTAGGATTTAAGAGCACGTCAGCCAAAAATTTTTAGACAGTCTACTTTTTTAATTATTTAATTAGTTAATTTAATATTATTTTCTATTTTTTTAATTACTTCTCTTAATTTAGAGTATTTTGACATATCGTGCGCCTCCATCAGATATTTTTATAAAAAAATTATGACCGTTTGAAGTTTATATGCTCGAAATTCACTCGAACTCAAAATTTATGCATGTGTTACAAACCAATTTGAAATGTATCACCATTTTTTTTTGAAAATCAAACCAACAATAGTACCATGTTAATGTATAAAAGTTTTGTCCCACATTAAGATGACGACATCTTTTTTCTTTGGTCTCTTATTTATTTCTTTTACCAATATTTTAATCCAATTTTGTTAGATTTGTTGTTTTCAGTTTTAGACCTCTTTTTAAAAATATTTTTAGAAAAAATGTTTTCTAAATTTTAAGTAAATAATTTTTACTCTCAAATGAAAATAAAAAAAATACTTAAATGAAAGTCCACTTTCATTTGTAATTGTTATCGGTATTTATTTGAAATTAAAATAGTGTGTATTTGTTTAGTTAAAGCAAAAATAAGAGAAAAAAAATTAAATCCTAAAAAGAAAACAAAAGTTAAAAATTAAAGGGATGGTTCAGTAATTTTTCTCTCCTCATGTACCTGTAACTGTTCCTTGTTTGAAATGTTGACTTGGGGTTTTTATCTGTAGCACAGTTCTTAGTTCCTTTATATATTTATCTGTTATTAATAATTTGCAGATAAGTGATGATTAGTTTTCTACAAAATTATTCCAAACTGCCTTAGGCATTAAAACTCTTCCCATTTTGTGCAACACCACATTATCGGTCAAGTCACAACAATCCAGTGGTGATTGATCTCTTGATTTCTGCACAAAGGTATGGGAAACATGTAAAAATGTTTCTACTATTTATTCCCCGTTTGAATCATTCTTGCAAGCAAAATTGGCAAGGACCTTGACTTAACTTCCAAAGTGAGGGATGTTTGGAAATCTAGGAAAAGCTTTTGTGTCTCTTCAGAAGATGGAAAAACATGCTTCCGTGGTGGACCAATACCATTGAACAATGAACAGACTCCCTTTCTTTCTAAGGGTCTATGCTTGGAGATCGAAAATTGGAGAAGGGTCTTACCTTAACATGTCTCCACACCCTGATGTTCCAACTGTGCCTTCTTTGCTAACATACAAGGTAAGATCCGGTTGGCAAAGATTCCTGTTGAAGGGACCAATGCAATTTTGGAAATTGATGAATCCAAAACCTTCTTAGACATTAGTGATGATATTCTCTTGTATACTGGGCATGATTTATTGGGATTTGGGAATGGCATTTCATCCAAACTTTTCACAAAATGGTCGCTTCTTTCTCTCTTATGGTGATTAGATGAAAAATCCTGGATGTTCTGGTAGGTGTGCATGTAACTCAGATGTGAATTGTGATCCTTCAAATTAACACCCCTTTTTACTATATTCTGTTTGCAGGCTGAAAGTGCCAATCCATCTGAATTTAGAAGTGAAAAGGATATTCACAATTGGTGTTCCCCAGAGTGGAGGTCATGCTGATCATATTCTGTTTGGACCTGCAGATGGATATTTGTACCTTATGTTATCTGATGGCTCTCATCGTAATGATCCTTATAACTTTGCCCAAAGCAAGAAATCCTTATTGGGAAAGATTTTGATGAGAATTGATTTTGACGATTTACCCTATAGTTATAGCTTCTAATTTTTAAACATTTCACTATATCACAAGTCGCAATCCCACCCCCAAGGCCCAAACATTTGATCATATAAATGAGGACTTTCTGATAAAAATACAAACATGGGATTAATTCCCTTCATATTAAGTTGATCATATTTTTCTATGAAAGTCTTGAGCTGGGATTTTATAAATAAAGAAAATTGATATTTAGGGAGCGTTTGTTTTATGTTTTTTTTTTTTTTAGTTCTGAAAATGTTTTTTCTTGAGAGTATAACATGAGAATATTATTCAAAAACGTGCTTGACTAATTATTAAAATTGGTTGGGATTTATTTTTTATATTCTCAATGAATGATTAAAACATATGTTTAATTTAGTTTTTTCTTTTTGAAAATATATATTATAATCACTAAAATATCTTTATTATAAAAGCTCTCGTTACATTCCCTATTTCCTCCTCATGTGTTCGATACGATAATTAAAAGAGAAACAAGAATTGTCTATTAAAAAAGGAGTATTGAAGAAAAATGAAAAATTATCCTAAAATGTAAGAAAGAAACTAGCAAGTATCATGAATGAACAATGAGATTATAGTGGGATAGTGGTTAATAAGAGGGTATATATGAATTTTTAATCATGAAGAGATTCCCCTCCCATGAAAATAATTTTTTCCATCTCTATTATTAGGGCTAAATATTAATAGAACGTGAAATTATGCCTTTCTCAATAATAAAATATAATTAATTTTATGACGTTATAACAATATAGGATAATTTTTTCAAATTCTGTATTTCCAAGAATAACTAAGTAGTGCGTGAATGAAACATCGTTGGGAAACTTTATTCACTAATAATATGTTCCCTTTTTTTTATAGAACAAATTGTATGTTGCTAACCAGTACTGATTAAAGAAATTAATAGTAAACAAATTTGACTAAAAATCATGTTGAAAAGTAATGCAATAATAATCACCGTGAATGTGCATTAATAATAGTTTTCAGTAAAAACTATTCATTTTATATTTTTTTAACCAGTGTAAAAAATTTTCCAAAAAAAAACTAGCATAAAAAATTAAGGTAATGGTTAGTATTTACCTTAAATAATTTTACCCAACTTTGGTTAAATTAATCAGATCATGTTAGCAATAATTCTGATTTTAAGCACTTTTTAGTCCATGAGGTTATTGTATATAAATACATCATTGCATCAAGGAAAATATAAGAAGTTCTATTCATACACTTTTCTCTCTATCTCAAGTTTATTAATTCTCCTCAAGAAGCAGTGAATGTGTAAGTGTGATTGAGTGAAACACAAAGTGGAGTACGTGAAATCAGTTCTAACAATGGTATCATAGAGCTTAGGTTCGATCAAGAATGGATCTTGCTGCAGTAATCATGGGGTCCAATGGTCATTTTCCGGCAAATCTTCCTGTCCTCCCAGGGAAGAACTATAGCAGATCATGTTCAGATGAAAGTTGTGTTTGGCTTCCAAGATTTGTTGGAGATAGTTGAAAAAGGCATTGAAGAAGAAACCTCTGATGCAAAAACAGGAAACAAGGAATTAAAGAAGAAAGATTGCAAAGCCTTGGTAATTCTTCATCAATGTGTGGATGATTCTCACTTTGAGAAAATTGTAGGAGCAAGTTCTACAAAACAAGCTTGGGACATACTGAACAAAGCATATGCTAGAGCAGAAAAAGTCAAGAAGGTCCGATTGCAAACACTTCGAAGGCAATTTGAGATGTTACAAATGGAGGAGAATGAAAGAATAGGAGACTACCTCAACAGAATGCAGGTTCTTGTAAATTTCATGAAAAATTGTGGTGAGAAAATCACTGATTTGATGATAATTGAAAAAATTCTCAGAACCTTGAATCCAAAATTGGATCACATAGTGGTTGCAATTGAAGAATCAAAGGATCTTGAGACCATGTCAGTAGATGAATTGCAAAGTTCTCTTGAAGCCCATGAACAAAGACTTCAAGAAAGGGTAGCTGACAAAGCATCTGAACAAGTACTTCAAGTTCAAAGCAATTTAAGAAATGTTTCAACAGAAAGCAATAGAGGCAAGAGAGGTAGAGGAAAATTCAAGATTTCAAGAGGAAGAGGTGGAAACTACTCTAAAGAAGGGTGGAAATCTCAATCTGATCAAAATAATGGTGGTTCAACTAAGAAGAGAGGAGGTTTCTCTAGATCAAGAGGTAGAGGAGGCAAGAAAAACTGGGAAAAGAAGAACATAGATTGTTACTGCTGTGGTAAGAAGGGACATTACTCAACTGAGTGTTAGTATAGAGACAAGGACCAAGATGATGAGGCTCAGCTTGCAGCAGAAGGAGACTCAGATGTTGAACCAGTTTTGCTGATGGTTACAACAAAATCCAGTGGGAGAATGATGATCACTGGTACCTTGACACAGGGTGTTCTACTCATATGACAGGACACAAAGACTGGTTTATTAGTCTTGATGAATCAATGAAGAACAAAGTGAGGTTTGCTGATGGAAGTACTCTAACCACTGGAGGAGTTGGTAGTGTGATGATCAAAAGAAAGGATGACAAAGAATCCTGCATAGAAAAAGTGCTTTATGATCCTGGTTTTGAGTGCAATTTACTAAGTATTGGTCAGCTTGCACAAAAGGGCTACCAAATGACTATGTTAGACAAAAGGATGAGAGTCTATGATAAACAGAAAAGACTGATATTGAAGGCTCCACTATCCAGAAACAGGACTTTCAAAGTAGGCATCAATGTGTTGGAAAACAACTGCTTACTTACAACCACAAGCAAAACTGAATGGTTATGGCATTACATACTTGGTCACCTGAATTTCAAGGATCTAAGTCATATGCATGAGATGGTGAGAGGAATTCCTCAACTGAAATCAACTACTGAAAAATGCAAGGTTTTCTTAGAAGGCAAGCAAACAAGAAGACCATTCAAAAGCTTTGTTCCAGTAAAGTCAAAGCAGAAATTGGAGATTATCTACTCTGATGTGTGTGGGTCAATACAAACAGAATCACTTGGTGGAAGCAGGTATTTCATAACCTTTGTTGATGATTTGAGTAGAAAAACATGGATTTGCATGATTAAAAGAAAAAGTGAGGAAGTATAAGGCTGCTGTTGAAAAATAATGTGGAAATCATATTAAAACCTTGAGAACTGATGGATGTGGAGAATACACCTCAAGGGAATTTGTTGAGTTTTGTGAAGAAGCAGGTATAACACACGAATACACACCTCCCTACACTCCTCAGCATAATGGTGCTGCTGAGAGAAGAAACAGGACCATAATGAATATGGTCAGGTGCATGCTGAAATTCAAAAATCTACCACACACACTATGGAGTGAAGCTGCTTCTACAACAGTTTATATACTTAACAGGTGCCCTACCAGCAGGTTGAAGAATAAAACACCAGGAGAAGCTTGGTCCAACACCAAACCTGCCGTAACTTGTAACACCCCAATATTTTATTTATTGAATATGGATTTAAGAAAATACTTTAGGACGAATGGAAAATTATAATTCACTATCTAGAGAGATTTTTAGCACTTAATACACATTTTGAAATAAAATTCCATTTAAGCTATTCTAATTATTAGAAAATTTTATAAAAGTGATGAACATAATATTAGGAGTTTTCTTGTAATT
>PYAF01002691.1:1078013-1122800 GCA_007407185.1 Glycine tomentella | reverse complement strand
AGGTAATTGAATTTTTTTAACTTATCTTGTTAAATTATAAATGTTTAGTAAAATTATTTGTTGGAGTAATTAAAAAAATATAAAATGATACATATGAACATATTTATACGATATTTTTACATAAATTTAATTTATTGATAAAATATACTTTGAGGTAATTATATGTAATTCTAGTTTTTAATTAATTTGAAACGGTTATAATTTTATTATTTTTTTTTAGTTTCAATTAATATTTTTCTTCATATAATTGATTTTATTGTTAATCTTATATTATATATTTAAATATTTATAACCAAGTTTAAAAAAACTTACACGTACTTAAGCATATGTTATGTATTAATTATGTTGACAAGTGCAATTCTTAAAATATACTGAAGTTTAATGTTTGAATATATAATAAATAATTTAAATAATGTAATGGTTAAAATAAATAGTCTAAGAAGAGAAACAAAAAAATCCTAATTTATGTAAAAATAAAGGTAATAAAGAAATTAATAAATACTTTAAGAATACAAAAGAAATAAATTATAAAAAAAGAAAAGATAAAAGTTAGTATTTGAAAAAAACTCTACTTGTTTGCTCGCCAAAATATCTCAACTCTCAGCCACCCTATCGTATCAAATCAAAAAATGGATAATATTTTCAAGTTAAAGAAAACCATTCAAGTTATAGAAATTAAGTAATTAACTGGCCTCTCCCTTAATTAATTTCTCGTCGGATCTTTTTATCCCTCGTGTCATCCTCCTCCTTTGTCATGCCAGAGTTTGTGCGTCTCTGGCCACACCAAGGCATTTAGGTTACGCATAAAAATAACAAAAGGAAGATATAAATTTGCATAGAGGTATTTTAGGCCATGAAGTAAACTTTTAAGCCGTGATACAAAACGCACTCTTAGGATAGTGAAGGTGGAGGATCTTGAAGGAGCAAGATATAATTTATGGTGTAAGGTGAAAAATATGGGGAGATTAATGAAAGCAAAACATGCATAGAGGTATTTTAGGAGGGGTCGTGTTAGATAGACTTTAAGGAAAATGTGAGTATATGGAGAACAAAATAGTTAGTTAATGCCTTAATGGGAATTTTAATTATATTTTGAATTAATTTTTAAATTATTATATATTGTACTTACACATTATATAAATAAAGATTTATATATTACTTCTTAAAAGCTATAATATTTAAATTCGATGTAATATAAATCACTTTTTTTAAGGTTAATGTTAATTTGTTAATTTTTATTAGTGAAAAAGATTTAAACTCACCATATCTCTCTTTTATTCTTTTTTTAACCATCAACTCAATTTTATAACTCCAATTCAAATAACTTTTAATTAGTTTAGATAAAATTTTATTTCAATTAAAACGAAATCGAATGATAACAGAAGAAAATTAATTTAACTAACTTTTCCTTAAAATCAATCTATATCAATTTACAAATACCTAGCTATAATTAAGCACATTTACATGCATTCTCACGGAGAAAGTCCTTTAATTTGCTGCAAAGGTTTGGATGGCATGTAAAAAAATTTATTTGAATTAATGGAATTAACTCATGACCTTTTTAGAAACTTTTTGAATTTATTTTAAAAAAATCATGAAAACATTATTCAAAACTGTTTCATATCTTATTGTATTATAATTTATAGTTAAGTATATCATTATAAATAAACTCTCATTTTGGTAAGAATTAATTCAATAAATAGTATTTAATCAAAAAATCTTTAAAACAAATGCTACTGTAGATCGTATTGCATGATAATGATGTCCAAGGAACAACAGTATGAGTTGGTAAAGTATATATATAGCAAAATAAGATATCACACGTTTAACAACATAAATTGAATAATTCAGGAAACGTACGTACGTAACCAAGTCCAATTCACGAAAATGGCAACCAGAATGTCTTGTAATATCGTCTGTCTTAATTCTCGAAATTTTAGATTGAAGTTTAACACCAACCATCAATCACCAAATCTCCCATGTCAACATCGGAAGGTTGTGGGTTGGGGCGAGTTCCAGCACTAGTTTGTTGTGCCACTGACATGCTTATTTCCAATTCTCTGTTTGGTGTGCGGTATCTTGTTTTGCATGCGCAAGGACGGAAATAGTAAAGCAAACTGAGAATGAGAGAAACTATGCTTATGCTGCTTATGTATAGGACGTAGTGGGATGATGAGGGTGGTGACGGTGAGTCGTCCACACGAACATGATAACCTCCCAAGTTGTTCACCTCCGCTTGGTGTAAATTCTTCTTTTTTCCTGACTTCTTCGTACTGCATGAAATTCAAACCCTAATCAAATACGAATATATTCAATACCAAATCAATATTGCCCAAGATTAGAAAGATACTAAATGTAAATCTACTTTGCAAATGCCCGTGTTGAAGGGTTGTATATGACTACGTACTATGCGAATGCCCGTGTTGAAGGACTGTATATGCCTACTACTGTTTTGATCGTCAGATTTCTAAGAAAATCTATCAGTTTTTTTTATTTAAGTTACTGAACCAGTTTGATTTTTTAGGGAACTAACTCCAAACCAATTCTAAACTGATATTCCAATACTGTTTAAGAACAGAAATTAATAATGGTATCCATAGTACAACTTTAATTAATTAACACGTGTACTTCTGTCTTATGTGACATTATTTAAAGCAAGTTTTGAATATAATTTGCACTTTTCAAGTCTTATAGTCTTTTTTTTTTTTTGGTAATGGTCTTATACTCTTTTTTTATAAGCCAAATGAATATTCCAATGAATCATAGCACAAGCTATGCAGAAAAAAAGGAAAAAAACTTAGCCAAATGCACATGTAGTTGAATACGCACCCTCCCAACATATTACATATAGCCAACAGACCCGTATGGCCATATAAACATCCAGAGAAACATATATATCTCTAATGTCCTACCTCCACTACCCCTTTTTGTCTCATAGCAATCCATATACCGAATCCATAAGTGAATAATTACAAAAGATGCATCAAAAGTACACGCACATAAGGAACAACATCAAGTCTTATAAATTGATTTTTTTTTTAAAATAAATATGTTCAACAAAATTCAGGTAATTAAGTTGTAAAATAAATTTGCTGTGTGACTGATGTATCTTGAGAATGATTTTTTTTTTAGTTTTATATGTTTATCTTAATTGTGAATTAAGAATAGTATAAGATACACGAATCTTTCTTTCCTTATAAAATTTGGGAGCATGCTTAATTTATTTGTTGTAAAGATATGATTTTATAATTATGAATCATATATTTTGTATTTCAAGTTAATAATGTTATAGTTAACTGTAACTATTTTCACTTGTTTACATTGTTATATCTTATAATTGATTTAAAACTGGGTTGTTTGTTTTAATATATGATGTCAGTTGTGCAAATAGGAATTCCATGAATATTTTGAATTTTTATTATGAAGAGGAATGTTGAGAGGAAAACATTTGCTAACTTTTCATGAAAGGATATGTCTTAAATGGTTGTAACTCTTAATGAAAGGGTGTCTTGAATGGACATGATTCTCAATGATGAAGACATGCGAATCAACCATTGTATCCCTATATAAAAGAGTTGGTCCCTTCTCCCACTTTCTTTACAAATATGTTTCGGATATATAGATGATACACCATTTTATAATCATTATATTATCCATTAAAGTTGAGGAAAAAAGTGGAAGAATATTTTAACTTATTATTAAACTTACTTCAGGAATATTCTAAGGCATTTAAGTGAATTGCAAGAACATCTAGAAGACTCAAGAGACCTTTAAGAACAATGATTTCGAGAGGTAATTAAGTATCATGAACCTTTTATCTCATTATTTTGGTGTTCTAATTTATACAATTATGACCCTGTTTGATATTGAGAACTAAATAATCTTGATGAATGAATTTTTTTTAACAAGAATGGTTAAATTTGTAAAACCATTGTTAATTTGAGGAATTCTTGGATTAGATCATTGTGAGGGGCTATGATACTTGGCAATAGTCTCTTTTGTTTTTCTCATTTTATTTTTTTCTGGGTCTGGGTATTAATCATGGCTGGACGCTCGCATACACATAGCCACACGAGTTTGCCCTTAATTGGTTCTTATAATGCGAGGGCGTTCAAATCAACTAGCTTCTATGCTGGAAGGTGAAGGAACGGTGTGGAAGTATGAGATGTCACAAGAAACCTATACAGCTTTAGGTTTTTCAGTATCAAAGACAAGAGTACTGGGTAATGTATGCAGGGGTACCTGGAGGGAAGGGGGGCCAGAAGGGCTTGGTCCCTCAATTTTTTTAAGTGATCTAAATTATTTTAAAAATAGTTTTTTGTACCAGTAAAATTTATAAAAAGTATATATTAGAAAAATAAGATATAAAAAATACTATTTTAGTTGAAACTTAAAGAGAGATGAATAAAGAAAAATTATAGATATTAATGAAGTGTTTGTGATGTTAAGATGTTCACAAATAGTTTTACAAAATATTGTATCCATCTATTTAATTTGTCTCATATAGTATTATTTTTATACTCTATATAGTTTTATATTTTTATTTATAAAAATATTATATATATTTAATATACTATACTCTTTTTTTCACATTTCATGCATGTAAATATTTTTTACTATTTTTTTTTTCTTGACACCTTCGAATTAAATTTTTGGCTCGACCACTCAATGCATGCCCCCAAAGAACTTCAATATATAGGTGTTACTTTGGTGGTCTTAATTGAAAGAATTAACTATTTAATGTAGAGGGAAAATCCATCACCTGTGGATTTGTCTATGGCTCCAATCTAGATCGGAACAACTGACCTCCCAAATCACTATGAAATTAGAGAAAGCGGCTAAGAACCTTGGAGATTAATTAGGTTGGGATAAAAATGAAGAGACCGACTAGGGCAGATTTTGAGGTTTAGGGCATGAGCGAATATCTTAAAACAGAAAATATAACTTATGAAGGTCTTGCTTCTTGATCCAACAAAAAGAAACCTACCATCATATTAGTTAAACCCAACTTATTTCCTTCCAGAGAACGATATTTATTGTCTTAAAAAAACGCTTAGGTTCTTTTTGCCGATTTATATTCAATGACTAAAAATAAAAATTAAGATTAACAAAAAAAAAAAAAAAAAACTCATCCATCATTATATTTATTAAGAAAGTTCAATAAAGCTGTAAAAAAAAAATATTACCCTTTGGAGGAGTTGTGGCAGAAAGTGACGGTGTAATTTTGAACGGACGCACAAGTAAAGGAGCCACTTTCATAAGCTCCGCACCTCGGGTCTCCGGTTCCACCACGGGGTTCGACGCTCATGGGCAGGTTGAAACCGTGCGCAAGACTCACTCTGACGTAATCAAGACCATTGGAGCTGTTCAGAGTGAACTCTGCAAGAGTAACTGGGGGTTTAGGGTTGGCATTGCCGCCTCCACAGTCTATGTTTGAGGAGCCGCAGTCGCCTGTGACACAAGAGAAATTTCCAGTAATGTTGACAGTGCAGAGGGTTCGGGCCCATAGGTGGCCGGTCCAGTAGGGGGGCATAGGAACGGTGTAGGAGTCGCCGGGTAGGAGGCCAAAGCCGATGGTGGTGGTGGAGGGGAGTAGAGTACTTCCTCCGATGGCTGGCCAAATTGGGTAGCTACATTCATTGACGATGACAATGAATTTCACTGCATACGAACCTGTACTAGCTAGCACCACACAGAGCCTGTTAAATCTTTCCCATTTTTAGAAGACAAAAGCACACAACATGTATGTAAGTATCGATCAATAATCACCTGATACTGATAGAATTCTGAAGATTGAAAGAGCGGCGAAGATCGTGAATAAAATTTGAGCTAAAGCAGCCATAGCCATTATTTGATATAATTGAAAAATGATATTTTAGACCTAACTCAAGAAACTCATAGAATGCGCACACACACACACACACACACATATATATATATATATATGAAGAAATCTGAGATCTCTTCGTTTTGTCCGCCTCCCACAGTTGGTCTGAGATCTCGTCGTTTTGTCCGCCTACAGTTGGTTTCCTTCGCCTCGCGCCTAAATGTTTATTTTTTTTATATTAAGAGTCGCACGTCATATACAAAAGTTGACATTTCAGCGCCAAAGAAGTACACAACTAGTTGTCCATATGTCTGGTCGCACGAGATTTTTGATATCTTAAAAAAAAAAAATCACTAAATAATAATTATTTTTAGTAGTTAAAATATAAATAATAATGGATTTACAATGGATCATACTTTTTTATATTTTAATTCAATCAAAATCAACATAACATAACATAACATAACATTAATATTAAAATACAAAAATATAATTATTGTGCGGCTTATTGAATTATTTTAATACAAAATAGTAGTATGTTTTAAAAATTACAATTTTATGTTTTTAATGAAATAAAAATTTAATAATTTTTTAGTGATTTTTTTTATAAAAATATGGAAACTTGTATCATTAAAACATAATGCTTATAAGATTTTAGAATATTAACAATTTTGATCAGACCATGATAAATGTCCTTGACGATGTAATGGATGCGATTTCGCCCACATTCAGATTGTATGCAGAATCAGTAGAAAAGGAGATGAGGGTTGTAAAAAAGAAGAGTCTATATTTTTTTTCCAGTATTTAGATTGGTGCATATAAAAGATTTTGCATTAAATTTCCAGCCCGTTTAATTTATTACTCTTCCAAACCCGTTGTATATCTACAAAAAAAAAAAAAAAAAAAACTAGTTGGTATAAAAATCTAATACAGAATCTTTAAAAGCTTTTAATATGCTTCAAAAAAAAAAAGAAAGAAATAGCTTTAATAGTGGTAAAAAAATGATTAAAATACATAAACTGTAAAAGTTCACACATGCTTAGAAGTATATCTCTACACCTTCAGAAAAAAATAAAATAAAGGAATAGGCCCTGACGCAGTGCCAGAATTCAATTGTTTTTGCCTTTAATTGGCATGGTTATTTTTCAGCCTTTGTCCTTCTCCTTATCTTTGAAAGTTTATTTTGGGATCAAAATTCTTTTGTGTGTTTTGTCAAGCAGTACCATCTATTTTGAGAAAATGTGATGCAGCTTTCAACTTTTTCATAACGGAATATTATGTTTTGTTATATAAATTAAACGATTATTAATGTTAGTGTACCAATGTGAGGGCATATTTCATTAACAAATTAGACTAATCATTTTGAGAAAATGTGATGCAACTTGTAAACTTTTCACAATGGAATGTTAATTTTTTTATATTAATGTTAGTGTACCAATGTGAGTGCCTATTTCATAAAACAAATTAAACTAGCCTGAGGTTTTGCTATGAAAAAGGTTTGTAGTAGTTAATTTGAAACTTTGAATCTAAAATAAGATATTAGTTTTATGCATACAATTGGCTAACAGGAAGAAAAATTAATATTTAAAATTAATTTTTATTTTATACATTATGTATTTATGGAACTATATAGTACTTCTCAAAAACTAACATGTATACATTCTATTTAATCTAAAATATTTTTAATTAGTTAGATCAAATTTTATTTGAATTTAAAACAGAACCAATTAAATGATAATATAAGAACATTGAAATTCCCATGGAGATTTCATTTTACTTCAAAGGCTTGGATGGCATATAATTAAAACAGTTTACTAAAAAAATATTTAATTAAAGTATTTACTGAATATATGCATGCGCATATGAACTAGCTCAGTTTCGTTGAAGCAAATGCTACTGTGAATCGTACTGCATATGAACTATCTATGATATATATGATACCACACATTTAACAACATTTTTTTTTTAATATTTATTAGCGAAGGTACCTTAATTTTAAAAGGGAGTAACCCATCTACAATACACAACATTGACTAATTCAGGAAATTAACGTAAATACATGTACACCAATTAATAAGAAAACCTGTATACAACAAGAATCTTGCAGAGCTTCATAATCTATAGACACCAATTAATAAGAAAACCTATAAGTACACTTTCAGTTCATTGAAGCAAACAGAATCTTATATTCTTATTAATTAATCATCTCAACATTGACATGTTGTGGGTTGCGGGCGAGGGTTTCAGCTGTACTAGTTTGTCCCACGACCATTTCGGTTCCCCATTGTCTGTTTGGTGAGCGGTACCATGTTCTGCATGCGAAACAAACACAACTGAAGATAATGAGAAAAGAAACTGTCACCGTAACAAAAGGCATCACATTCTTTATTAATAGTTGGAGGACGTAGAGTGAACTGCCCACATGACCTCCCGAATTTTCTACTGGAGATTTTTTTTCTTTTTTCTTCGTACTACATGAAAATTCAAAAACTTAAATTAAAAAAAAAATCAACAGAAAATAATTAATTTAGTGCCGAATATTGGAAATCCAGGAGCTGCATGCATGCATGTGTTGATACTATATCCAGTAAGGCTGAACATGTTTTGGTTTGGTTTTTTCTAAAAACTAAACCTTATTGGCTACTTTATTGAATCAATTTTCGATATATCCAAAATCAGTTTCTATTTAATTTATCAAACCAATTTGCCAGGGAGGATTTGAGTTTGATCCCCACATAATATATTTTTGGAAGGAGGTGAGAAACTTTAAATGTGAATAATCAAATAGGATCTTACTATGTCATCAACTTGAGGTTTAGGGCAAGAGTGAATATCTTATAACAGAAAAACGACATGTAGATCTTACTATGTCATCAACTTGAAGAAACCTAACCTAACATTAATTAAACCCCAACTTTTTTCCTTACAGAACAGTACTTCTTGTCTAAAACGCTTGGGTTTTTTTGCCGATTATAATTCAATGACTTCAAGAAGACTTAATGGAAAATACCCATCCATCATTATATTTCTCAAGAAAGTTACCTTTTGGAGGAGGTAGGGCAGAAAGTGACGGTATAATATTGAGCCGACGCACAGGTAAAGGAGCCATGTTGGTAAGCCTCAGGGCATTTGCTCTTTGAAAACTCGGAAAACAAGGTGGACTTACACGTCTCATGAACTTGGCACAAACTTTGGCAGCCCACCACGTCCCCACCGTCTTTTATCACCTTCAGCTTTGTGGGGCACTTTTGGTTCAAGTCCCTCCCACAACCAGTCGCTCTGCAGCTCCCCGCTCCGGCTATGCCAGGTTCGATCCTCATGGGTAGGTTGAAACCTTCCGTCAAACTCACTTTGTAGTAGTCGAGCCCATCGGAGCCGTTCAAGGTGAACTCTGCCAGAGTAACCGGGGGGTTTGGGTTTGTGTTGCCACCGCCACAATCTATGCTTGAGGAGCCGCAATCCCCTGTGACACAAGAGAAATTTCCAGCAATACTGTTGGAGCAAAGGCTCCGGGCCCATATCTTTACTTCACCGGTGGGCATAGTAACGTTGTAGGACTTCCCCGGTGGGAGGACAAAGCCGGTGGTGGTGGTCGTGGTGGTGATGGGGAGCGGTGTGCTTCCGACAATGGCTGGCCAAACTGTCTTGATGCATTCGTTGGTTATTCTGAATTTCCCTGCATACGAACCTGGACACACACACGACCTGTTAAACCTTGTCCATTTATAGAACGAAAATTAAAACGCATAACATGTATCTAAGTATCAAGAATACCTGACAGGAATCCCAAGAAAATAACTAGAGTAATGAATAAACTTGGAGCTAAATCAGGCATAGCCATAGTTTATCAACGGAAAATAAAGAAAAAAAAAAAGTTAGGAGAGGTTGAGAAATGGATGCGAACAATTCACAGGATCGAATATCGAACAGGATGTAAGTTTGCTTCACTATACTACACTCCTTAATTTATAGACTTGTCCAGCCAATCAAACCATCATCAGATTAGTCCACAAAAACTTCTCCGCGCGTTTCCGTAAACGGTAAACCAACTTCGCACTTCTATGTCCACATACTACTGCCACTTCAGCAAACTATAAACCTCTTATAACCATTTAAAAACAATATTATCTTTAAATTTGAACTTTTATCTCCATTAGATGTTAATCTAATGGCTAATATCTGTGATGCATAGGCAGAGCGCTGAAGAGGATTCAATTTGCATGTCCACATGCTTGCGTGTATCTTCATTGCGTGAATAATTAAAAACTGAAACAACATCTAATGGATGGCTTACCCAGTCCCCTCTCATCGAAATGGTCAGGGGTACGGTGCATCTCCTGATGGAAGGTTCTAGGTTAAGTCAGCATACTCTATCCTGACCTAAGCTAATGGAGTAATTAATAGCAACCTAAACCATAATAAAAATTTGTACCAAATATAAACCACAACCCTAATTTCTCGTTCACAAACCCTTAATTGTGATCTAGGCACAAATAACATTAAAATGAAAAAAAAAAAATCATGTATCAACCCCTCATAATGGTATTATCATGAAAAGGGACGGATCTACATTTAATATTATTGGGGCAATTGTTTCCAATAACTTTTTAGTTTTTATTTATATAACAGGTATATATAATTATTAATTATCTTTATAATTTAAAGTATAATAAAATAATTTTAATCATAATAAAAATGTTTTCCTCAAAAATTATTTCTAATCTCATTCTTTTTATTCTCTCAACTAAGTATTTATAATTTTATATTATTATTTATTTTTATCTTTAGATGCTTATATATTTGTAATCAATAAAAAATTCTCTCTCATTCATTTTAAACTACCTTTTTTTATCTTTACATAATTTTATCTTTATCTTTCAAATAAATTTCAAGATTTTTTAAAATAAGTTACAAATAATCTTAAATCATAATTTAAGTTCTTCATTATAAATTATATTCTTTACTCCAATCACATTTTTCTATCCACAATGCTCGAATTTGAGAGCTTGTTTAGGGAGATCGAATCTAGTGTCATTCAAATCAATAATTTGTTGATTAATTGTATTTATTTACAATGAATTATAAATATAATTTAATTTATATATTAAAATCATTAAATTATCATTTAAACTTTAATTACATAAAAATAAACATTTATTATCTATGCTCCATAAACTAAAATACTAATTTATATACAACAATATTATCCCCACAACAAATAAAGTGCATCACTATCCCAAAAAGATGATTTTGATGAGAGGGAGGGGGTGGGATATAATAATCAAGGCTAAAAAGAAATTATTGTGGTCTGTCTAGTTTCTGGCACCGGTAGTGCCAGAAGCGATGCCGGTAGCGCTAGAAGCGATGCCGGTAGCGCCAGAAGCGACGCCGTAGCGCAGGAGGCACGTCAGAGACCAATTTTCTCTGGAATCCGGCGCAGATAGCGTCAGAAGCGGCGCTAGTAGCGCCAGAGGTCAATTTTCTCTGGAATCCGGCGTCGATAGCGCCAGGAGCGGCGTCGTTAGCGCGGGATGCTCACTTAAAATCACCATTTTTCTCTCATTTGTTGACAAAAACCAGCTCTTCTTCTTCCTTGTTGCGTTTCTGCAATTGTTGAATGAGAAAAACTCCATACCCACTCATTCCTTGACCAAAATCTTTAGCACCCAACATAAAAGTTGAAAAGAACCACTCAATGAGCTAGATTCCAACATCACTTTTCTCTGAAAACCATCAAACGGAAAGATCGTGTTCTCTAGGGAATTTCCCAAAGTTTGATTTCGAAGGGAAATAAGGCGTTTTAAGGACAACCAAGCTTGGAAAAGTTGTCATCTAGCCTTCCTTGTCGATTTAGAGGTAAGAAACTCAAATTCTATCGATTATTTAAGAATTTGTTCTTGAGGTGAATAGTGACCCTTTTGAGTTAAAGCTGAAATTAGGCTTGGGTCATTTGGAAAAGTATGCTTAGGAGGTTATTGTGATGAAGATTTAGCCTTGAAATATCAATTTTATGGACTTTGGAATTTGGCCCTGAAGAATGTATGTGTAGGATGAATGTTGGTTAAATTGATGATGATATGGTATGTTTGGGCCTTGGTGCCTTCACAAGATGTGTTTAAGAGGCTATATAAATGGCGAAAATATGTTGAAGTAACCGTTTTGACCACTTTGGAAATCGTTGATATGTGGCATGAATAGAGTATTGAACTCTCTGAATTAGTTGATGCAGAGTCTTAGGGAGACTCTAGGGCCTTGGTTAAGCCGAAATAGATCCTGTTGAGGGTCTGTAAATCACTAGTTAGGTGACTAGTTCTTATAACTTAGAAAAGAGGTTTATATGGAAAAGAATCACTTTCCTTTTCTTTCTAACGGTTGAGAACCGTTGTTGATTACTTGTGTGCCTTTGTATAGGGCGTGACACCGAGGGTGTCAGTGGCGGAGACCACAGTTCAGGGATTGAACAGCAGAGCACGTATTTTCCAGGTAAGTTCTTTGTTCTTGGGAGTGTTTCTCACTGCTTGAGTTCCACCATACTCCGAGGGAGTGATGGTTGCATACATGATTCATATGCATTGAATTGGATGTTACAGTTTTTCTCATGATAATATATATGCATGTTTCTGTGCTTTGTGTTTGGTTGCCTTTCGGATAGATTTTATGGCCAGTTAGATAGATATGGACCTCCCTAGGAGTAGAGCGCAACTCTTAGTCGGTTTGCTCACGTAAAGGGTGTATGATCCCTTAAGACCAAAGATAGGTGGCCCCGTCGCGGTTGAAGCCTATACTCGGAGGTGTCATATACGTGCATCCATGTGTAAAGGAGTAGCTCCTGATGGGATGGAAAGGATGTGAGTTCCGGCCTCACACTGGGGACTAAGAGTCTCGATGCTGATGATGATGCATCTTTTGGCGAGCGTAGTACCGCAGTTACACATTAGAGCTAGAGAATTCCTATGTGTTTTGTGAGGGCCAGGAGGCCTGGTGTTGTGATGTATTTGATGTTGTTTATCATGGAAGTGAGCCAGGGTGAGGAGAAGCCTCCAAGAACTCTGAGCTTACTGAGATTGTATCTCACCCCGTGTGTGGGGATTATGTTTTTGCAGGTGATACACTTGGCAGAGATGATGGGTCCCAGGGCAGGAGGCCCTAGTAGGGATAGTCATTGTATAGCTGCTTGACAATATTTTGAGAGCATTGTGACTCACTGTTTTATGTTTATGATGTATTTTGTACCCCTGCAAGAGAAGATGTGTGTGCACATGTATTTTTGGATCCTGTATGGATTGTGGTGTTCAGACGTGTATATTTTATGCCCTTTTGTGAGGATGTGATATGTGAGATCATGACACTAGGTGTCTATTCTTTTGTATAGCTACAGTGGTGGTTTTGATGATGTATGTGTGTGTGTGTGTGTGTGTGTGTGTGTGTGTGTGTGTGTGTCTGTGTGTGTGTGTGTGTGTGTGTGTGTGTGTGTTGATGTACATCTTGTATATGTGGTATATCTTGAGAGATATTGATGTATGTTGAGAGAGGACTGGGTATTCGATACCTTCTGGTTTTGCACAGCCATTGTTGAGATATATTTGCTGATATATATAGGTACATGGCTGAATTGGTACTCTAGGGGTATAATATGAGAGTTCCCATACATAATGTAAATATGTTGTTGATGATGATGTTTGATGATATCATTTTGTTATTTGCTTCCGAATTGATTAGCTTTGATTAATTGTTGCGCTTAACGATCATAATTGAATGTTAATGAACCAGATGTATACGAGGCGTTACATGGTAAACACGAGGCGTGGTGAGGGTTTGGGCAGAAGAATTTCATCTTTCTCCGTTTCAAAATTTCCAAAAGAGTATAGTGAGGAAAACCTATGAGCATATTCAAGAGATATGGCAAGGTGTGGGGAATTTTCGTCGCCAACAGGAGGGACAAATGGAAGTACATCTATGGTTTTGGGAGGTTTTTAGATGTCACCAATCAATATGCCTTGGAGAAATAGCTTGATCGGATTATAATAGGAAATGTCAAGATGAATATTAATATACTAAAATTCAAAACGTCACAATACAACTATATAGAGGATTTGGAAGGGCCACAAATATTAGGGCACAAGAAAGGGTTAAGTAGGGCAACCTAAAGATTAATATGGATGGAGCTAACCACTGTAAGAAAGAGGGCATTATGGAGCAGCGGTCGTTTGCATATATTGTGAAGGGACCAATTAACACCAAATCGAAGACTTGGAGGCCGAAAAATGGTACGCTTATGATGGAAGATGAGAAAAAATGGTGGGGCATAGAGTTGAATGTAACAAAGAAGAATTTGGAGCGACTCGACAATTGTTGTGTTGCATGGTTGATGGATTTATCTATGTTTGACATATTAGAAGACATGTATGTTGTTGAAAGCGGTGGAGAAAGTGAAGCTTAATTATTTGGGCAACGACATGATACTAATCTCAGGGTGTCCTGAACAATGGGTGAAAGAAAGCGCAAACCAGAAGGGATTTTTCTTTATTTTCCACTCTATTAAAAAATGGAATGCAAGCATAACATATAGAAATAGATTAACGTGGATCTAATGTACTGGGATTCCATTGCACACATGGGGAGAGGAATGATTCGTTGCGGTAACAGGACAACTTGGAAGCTTTGTGAAACAACTGACCAAATGACGAATGTGAGTTATGCTAGGTAGTGATGGTGGTGTCACTGTAGAAAGTAACTTACAGGGCAAGGATTAAAATTAATGGGGTGGTATACTTGGTCAAGAACGATGGAAGAAATGTTGTCTCAACAAAATGTGTGTGATTGTTGGAGGAGTTGGAAGAAAGAAAATATGGACGACAAAGATGAGCGTAGTTATGGCAGCACAACGGTGCCAACATAGTATCGTCAGAATCCAAGAATGAGGAAGAGATGAAATGTGGCGGTGCAGACCAAGTCGATGATACTATTTACAACAATAACGGGATCGATGACGACGATTGTGGCGGTGATAGGCAAGGTGAAAGGACAGAGAAATCGATGGAGGTTTCAAAAAATTACACAAGTATGCTGAACCTGACAGCTTTGCTGGTGCAATGGACCTCGCAGAACTGGAAACAATTGTTGGTAGTGTGGACCCAACTGGAGAGGAATTAACACATGGACAGCGAGGAGGCAGAAGATGTAAATAGCTTGGGCCTTTGAGGGATTTTGAGTTTGCAGCCCAAAGACAAAAGTGAGGCACAAATTGGGCCCAGTTTACAAGAAAGTGAGATTAACAAGACAGAGGGGAGAAAACACGACCTGGTGAACACACAAACTGAAGAGGAGAAGTAAGGCACTAAGGAGAAGCAAGACACGGGTATATCTTCTAACTCTGCTCCTAGTAATAAATTTTGGCCTTTAATTAGCCCTATGAGAGGTCCATCTATATTGGAGTGAGGGCACATCTTTGACAATGAAGCAGAGAAGAAAATTAATAAAGGCGAAAGTATTTGATAATGAAATACTTGATGAGTGTATTCAGAATTGCAATAAGTTATTATGGATTAAAAATGATATAGCGGAAGTGAGTAAGATATGGGGTATGTGTAAGGCATGCAGGATTTATTTTGAAGGGAAGGCAGTTTTGATGATGGACAAAATAAAAAGGATTATTCTTAGGGGTGATATGGGCATGAAGGAGGCAAAAATTGGGACAACGATGGGAAATGTTGTTAGTGATTTATGAAGATGCTAACATATAATATTAGGGGGTTGGGGGAAGGATCAAGAGGAAGAGCATCAACAACATAATAAAAAAAAGATGAGGCGGAGTTTGTTTACATTCAGGAAACAAAGAGGGAAAAAGTTGATAACAGGTTATGTAGAGCTATGGGGGGGATGATTCGATAGAGTGGATTGCAGCTCCATTTGCAGGCACATCTGGAGGATTGATTTCAATATGGGATAAGAATTTTTTTCATCTTACATCTCAGTTTGTTAGCTCTAATTACATTGGTGTTAAAGGAGTATGGTTAGCAAAAACGGTTTCAATGGTTATAGTCAATGTGTATCCACCAAATGATAGAGTGAGGAGGAGAGTCATGTGGGATGGGCTGAAGGTGAAGATGCTAAGTAGTCAAAACCAATGTTGGTGTCTAATAGGAGACTTTGATTGTGTTAGACAGTCTGTTGAAAGAGTGGGAATTAATGGTCATGATGATGTTGAAAAGGATAGCGAAGAATTCAATGCGATCATTGAAGATATGGGTCTGATTGATCTACCACTAGTTGGTAAGAGTTTCACGTGGTACAAATCGAATGGTACAACAAGAAGTAAAATTGACAGAGTTCTTATATCTAGAGAGTGGATCGATAATTGGCCTAGAAGCACACAATACATATTGTAAAGGAATGTGTCTGATCACTATCCAGTTTTGATTAAAAACAACTTGGTTGACTGGGGGTCGAGACTGTTCAGGGTGTTAGATTGTTGGTTTAAAGATACAAGGTTTTTAAAAGTGGTAGAAAATGCATGGAAATAACTTCAATCCAAGGAAATAGGGGTTATGTATTTAAAGAAAAGCTAAAGGCACTCAAGAAAAGTCTATAGGTATGGAACGAGGAACAGTTTGGGAACCTTACTAGAAGGAAAAATCATATCCAAAGCGAGTTAATGAGATAGAAGAAAAAGAAGAAGGGCGAATTAGATGAGGAAGAGAGATGCAAAAAGATGGAGATACAAGAAGAGTTCTGGAGGGTGTCACTATGTAATGAATCATTGATTAGACAAAAGGCAAGTGTGCAATGGCTAGAGGATGGTGATAAAAATTCTAAGTATTTTAATGCATGTCTTAATTGGCATAGGAGAAAAGGAATGATAAAAGGACTTTCAGTTGACGGTGAGTGGGTGGAAGAGCCTAGTTGTGTTAAGAGTGAGGCTTTGAAAAATTTTGAGAATAAATTTCATGAAACTAAATTTGGTAGGCCAAAACTGGATGGAGTACAATTCAATCAACTATCTAAGGCGAACAGAGGTAAGCTAACTGCTATATTTGAGTTATCAGATGTAAAGGAAATTGTATATGATTGTGGGGATTCAAAGTCTCCCAGTGCGAATAGGTACAATTTTAGACTTATCAAAGCATTTTGGCCACTAGTGAGGAACGATGAGATGCCATTTATTGGAAAATTCCATGCTACTGGTGTTTTTATGAGAGAGGGTCATATTCATCATTTATTACTTTGATTCTAAAAGGGTCAGATCCCCAAAATCTTGAGCAATTCAGGCTTATCTCCCTTGTTGGCTGCATGTACAAAATCTTGTCAAAGGTACTCTCTAATCATTTAAAGAGGGTTCTTGGGTCAATCATTGATGAAAGGCAATCGACATTTTTGGGGTGGCGGCACCTTTTACATAGTGTACTTATTTAAATGAGGTTGTAGAGGAAGCAAAAAGGTAGAAGAAGAAATGTTTGTTTCTTAAAGTGGACTATGAGAAAGCATATGACTCTGTTAATTGGGAATTTTTAATATACATGTTGCAGAGAATGGGGTTCGAAGATAGATGGATTAAATGGATCAATGGTTGTTTGGTGAGTAGCAGAGTTTCTGGTGATGACCAAGGCATGAATGCTTGGATTGGATCGTTTTCAGAGGCCAATTTCAAGATACCAATGATAGATATTCGAACATAAAAATAAAATAAAAAAAGATTAAGAAGACGGTAATGAATAATGTCATGATCCTTATTGGAACGATAAGTTGAGGAGCAATCGCCACAAAGGAAAGTTTCATTGATAGGAATCGATTTGGTTTCAACCAAGAACCAAGAAGAGACTAAGCTCTCAATTCTAGCAAATGCTTAATTTTATTCATCAAAAGTTCTTCAAAAATAACAATGTTTGAGTATTTATAGAGTTAAGCCTCTAATAAAAACCTAAAAATGCATAGTTTTGGCTTATTTTAGTCCACATTGAGGCTCATTACGCAAATAAGAAATTACTAAATTACAACAATACGAAATATACGAAAATTCCAAAAATTACGAAAACTAGAAAAATTACGAAAATTACGAAATGAATTACGCTAAGCACGAAATTCGCACCATGCGAGCTCTCTACAATCTTCAAGGTGTTCCAATTCAGCTCCTTGTGTCTTCCTCCATCCTTGCCCTTGTTAAATAGTCCAGTCATGATTCTCTTGATCATCTCTTCTTATAGAAGTTTGGTTTGGACCTTCTCATTGGAACCTTCAATTCATGGAGTGTTTCTAGAACTTCATGCTCTTTGGATAATCCTCTATCAGTTTCGATTCTTATTAATGGTAGCCCCTCCAAGGAATTTTTAGTGTCCAAGGGGCTGAGACAAGGTGACTCACTAGCCTCGTTACTGTTTAACATTGTCGCTGAGGGCCTAACTGGGATGATGAGGGAAGCTATTAGGAAAAAAATTGTTTGATAGCTTTTTGGTGGGTGACAAGAAGATACCTGTCAATCTTCTTCGGTACGCGGATGACACAATTTTCATAGGTGAGACTATTTTACAGAATGTGATAATGATCAAGAGTATACTCACTTGCTTTGAACTGGTACTCAGACTTAAAGGTAATTCTTCAAGAGCGGGTTTGGCACAATTGGGTTGGATGAGCCAATAAGGAAAGGTATGCTAATTTATTAAATTGTAGGATAATGAAAATTCCTTTTGTTTATCTTGGAATTCCCATTGGTTCTAATCCTAGGCTAGCTGACACGTGGTCTCCTGTTATCTTAAAAATTAAGAAGAGATTGGGAGGGTGGAAACACAAAATGGTATCTTTAACTAGGAGGGTGTGCCTAATAAATTTTGTTCTCTTATCTTTGCCTATTTTCTTTGTCTCATTTTTTAAGCTACCAATATTTGTAGGGAACAAAATCATTCAAATACAAAAGGGACTTTCTTTGGGGTTGTAAGGAAGATAAGAGGAAAGTGTGTTGGGATAGTTGGAAAAATGTTTGTAGACCAAAATCACTGAGGGGTTAGGAATTAAAAATATATTTCATTAATTTTAATAAGTCTTTGATGGTAAAATGGAGATGGGAGATGATGGAGGAAAAGGGAAATCTTTTGAATGAAATTTTAGTGTCAAAATTTGGGGGTGGAGAGGATTGTTAAGTGAAGAGAATTGTACAAGGTGTTATGTGTGGTGTAGTAACATTTGTAAGTGAAAAAAGTGGTTTGGTTCGTCTGTTGTGAAAAAAGTTGGTAAGGGACACAAAATTTAGATTATTAATAGTGTTATACTTTCTAATGGAAAATGAAAAAAAAAGTTTACATAAATAATTTTTTTGAAAACATAGAAGATTAAAATTAAATGTTTAAAACTTTATGTATTAAAGTGAAATAACACTAAAATTTAATGAACCAAAAATAATATTAAGACATACTTTTATAAGAGAAAACTAAAAAATAACATGAAATAAGTTTCTCCAACAAGTTAAAATAAATTAGTTTATGTTTAAATTAATTTAAAGTTGTCTCATTTAAAAAAAAATCAAAAATTGTGTTAACTTATATTTAATCTAATTAGTTCAACTTAGGGGAGAAACTTCATTCTACAATTTCTACCTTTTCATATTTTTCTCCTATAACCTAATTCAGGAAACATAACACACATATAAGAAAACCTACAACCTGAAACCCTTATCTTGCCCGTCCAAAACGCTTATCACACCCACAACCTACAACATTTAATAGGGAGATTGTGGGTTGGTGTTGTGAACCCTTTTCGAGTAAGAGAAAGGAAGTGAAAAACAGAAAGTAAATTTGCATTAATAATTCTACTCTCCTTTTCTGTAATACATCAAAGTCTATATAGTAGCATGAAGGAAACGCATAACAGCAACACTCAAAACATTAACTCTTTAACAAACAAACATATTCTAGAATCAATATACTAGTGGGTTGATTCCACTAATTTGGGCTTCACATCAGTTGGGTGTGAGGGTTTCAGCTCTAGTTCCCGCCACCATGTTGATTTCCCAATCTCTATGTGATAAACGGATCCCTGTTTTGCATGCGAAATAGCCACAGAGAATGAAAACTAATGCCACAGCCGTAGCCGTTGGTATGCGGAGGAAGTTGTAGACCGAGCCGTCCACATGACCTTCCGAGTTGTCCACCACCGCCGTTGGGTAGTTGTTCTTGTTTCCTGGCTTTGTCGAACTGCATGCATGGATGAAAATCCAAACACTCAATTCCAAATATTCCATCAACAGCAAATTAATGCCCTAGATTAGAAAGATGCTCAGCTCCATATGTGAGGCTTATGCTTTTGAAATACTTTTACAATTACAATTTACTTTCCATCTAAAAAAAATATCTATGCCAATAATATTATGCATAGGTCAGTGTGTAGAAAATAAAAAGATAAAAAAAAATATTCTTTTAAAAAAAGTTAATCTTGAAATAACTTCATCACTTTTATATTAGGACAACAATGCAATACGGTTTACTTGAAAAATGTGGATGGATCAGTACGGATAAAATGAGAAGAAGCTCCAAATTTAGAAGATATTTGTTCATTGGGCGTAGGGGAGAAGATGAATGCGAGGGAAGAAATTTAAAAATTTTGGGTGAGAATAGGTGAGAGATGAGAGGAGAGAAATGAGTGGAAGAGGAAGTAGAAATTAGTTTTTTTTTTAAAAAAAATTAATCAGTAAGAAGGTGTTATTATTATTATTTTCCTAAAATAAAGTAACTAAAACAAAGACATGACTGGCTTTTTGTCCAAAACCTTTTGGTATATGTGTATGTGTGAGAGTGTTTTTTGACAATGTAATAATTAATTAAGCAACAGTATAAAATTATCTCATAAAATTTACTTTCTCACTAACACATGAACTATTTGATCATTTATTTAATCTGAAGACACGAATGATGTCCAACAGTACAACTATATATATATATATATATATATATATATATATATATAATGTCTTCTATGATATTTATTTAAAGGAACTTTGGATATAATTTGCACTTTTCAAGTCTTATATAATTTATAATGTATATGAATTGATTTTATTTAAAAATAATACTCTCTCAATCTCATAATTATCGTATAAGAAAAAAAATCTTAAAATAATTGTTATTTTAGTTTTTTATATAACATTAGTTATTTGTCTTAAAAGAATTAATGATGATAATTTTAATTTTATAAAATTATTATTTTTTAATCTATCTATATTTATTGATTTTTCTTGATTTTAGAGTGAGAATTATAACGGAATTGAGAGAGTCACCTTATAATTATTTGGATATAATTATGAGTTTAAATCAATAAATTTTACTATAAGAATGAGAATGCATGCCTAATTAGGTAAACTCAACAATTGACTAAATCTTAGCCAAGGGTTAACAATAAATTAAACTATCGAAATAAGAATTTTTAAGAATGTTTATTAATATCCAAAGAAAATGTTGAGTCTCCAACAAAGGTTTACTAAAAAATTTACTCATCCATGTTTACAAATAAAATTAATTCAATGAAATTACCTTGTGGAAGAAGCAGGACAAAAAATTATGGTATAATCGGCAGAGGCACAAGTGAAGGAATCATGGTCATAAGCATCAGGGCATTTACTATTGAAAAACTGAGAAAACGAGGTGGAATTGCATGCCTCAGCTTGGCACGCGCTTTTGCACGCCACCACGCCCTCTCCATCTCCTATCACCCTTAGTTCTATGGGACACTTTCGGTTCAAGTCCTTCCCGCAACTAGTCGCCCTACAGTTCCCGGCTCCGGTTCCGCCCCGAGGCTCCACCCTCACCGGGAGGTTGAAACCGTCCCTGAGGCTCACGTCAAAGTAGTCAAGTCCGTCGTTGTTATTTAGGGTGAATTCTGCCAAAGTAACCGGGGGAACAGGATTGCGACCCGCACATTCAATGAGGCCGCAATCCCCGGTGAGACAGGAAAAGTTTCCTGTCATGTTGTGGGAGCAAAAGGTCCGTCCCCATAGTTTCCCCGACCAGGTCGGGGGCACAGTGATACTGTTGGATTCCCCCGGTTGTAGGGCAAAGCCAGTGGTCGGGAGCGGCCGGGTTCCGGCAGCAGATAAAATGGCGGGCCAAACTTTGTAGCTGCACTTGTTCTTGATGGTCAACATCGCTGCATCCGAACCTGTAAAATGTTAAAGACAGCACAACACACGACCTGTTAAATCTTAAGCATTTCAGAACAAAAAAACCATATATCATGTAATAGTATCAACATGAACCCTGGAGACGGGAGTGTATTCGAGGGGGGGGGGGCGAAATTTCTTTCTACATAATACATATCATTACTCTCGTATCAATAATCACCTGATAGGAGGAATCCGAAGAAAAATAGAGTGGTGAATGAAATTTTAGTTGAAGCAGACATAGTTGATGAAGGTCAACTACAAAAAAAAAAAAAAAAAAGAATATGCAGGAATAATTGACAAATGATGCGATAGTACTATATAAGTATATGTAGATATATAGAAATGAAATAAGGCTTGGCAGCGTTTGCTCGGGTGAAAGAAGTGCTGATACTTTGTGAAAACAATGAGGAGCCCATTCCTTATATAGAGAGGCAGTGAGGAGTGAATCTTGTCTCCTCCATGCCCAGCCAATAAATGAGGATTTATCCGGCCCCACTCTTATATATAGATAAACACACTTTTAACACGCCACGTGTAAAGCAAACACGATTAATAATTTGCATATGATTTTTAAAAGTAAAACGAAAAAAAAAAAAAAAAAAAACAAAAATGTATTTATTAAAGAATAATTAATAAGGGTTTAACTTTCAACATAATAATGCCATGTCAAGTACCGTTACCACGTTAAGCCGACCAAGAACTTTCCTTTGTCCTACAATGCACACAACTTTATCTTATCATAACAAAAATAAAATATCATTATTTTATCCTGGAAGTTACCGAATAAAATATAACAATAGGATCTGACTTACGGTGGAGTTGTTTTGCGCTTGTCCACCAATGGATTATGTCATTTTATCAATAATAATAAGTTAAGATAATCGGTTATTATATACATTTTTTATATTTAAATTAATTTTTTAGAAAATTAATATTATTTTTTATTTTCGTAACTTAATTTCTCCACATCAGTATTTTACTCATCTCTTCCCACCCTTCGAGTGCAAAACATCATAATAAAACACTTTTTTTCTCTTCTATTCATCACTCTCACTCTAGAACTTTCTCTCTCAAATACACCCACAAGGCCACAACCACCCAACATGCACAAGCCACAACGTTACCCCTCACACAGGGCACCAGGTTGACCAAGTTCTCATCTTTAAAATTCATTCAGTTTTTATATTGGTTGTGTGACCTGTGTATCTACGGCTTTTTTGCCAGTGGTGTAATTTTTTAAGAACTACTAATCAAATGCAATTTTTCAATGGTTAAAAGTAAGGTTAATTTTAAAATTTAAACAAAATTATTATTAAAAAATTATAGTACAATTTAAATTATTTATTATAAATTTTAATTACATAAAAATAATATTTATTACGTTATACACAAATTTAAATATTAGGAATAGTATTAAATTAGAACTTATATATAAAAGGTACAATTTTTCATAAAAGAGAATATAGGAAATTCGTTAAACATTTTTTAAATAAGTCAAAAATACTATTATGACTAAGTGTAATAGAAACAGATCACACACTTAGACAATAAAACGAGACATTTAGTTAAATAATCCAAACTCCAAACCATAAAACAACACCTATCCCCTCTATCCCAACTGTCCACGCAAACATTGACCACGCCCAAAAAGTCAAAAACTAATGTAAGGTCTATCATATTAGTATATTACAAATAAGAGAAGGGACCCTCAAATAGTTCACGCCCAAAAACAAAACATAGGAAACAAGGGATAAAACCACGTACCCATATACCTAACTTTACTTTTCCTACTTTCCTTGATGATGCAATCCACGTACATAGGAATGCATTTGTATAAGTTTCAAGATTCAAACATGCACCGCCCTGGACTTCTCGTGAAAGTCTTTACGCGAAATCACCACTGCTGAATAGAATTGTAATACCCAACACCTTCAAATCACATCTCCATGATGTTAATATTAAATGCTGGAATGTTATATTTCAGTAATTAATGTGTTAATATTATAATAATAATGGGCTTTATTTTATGTCGTTAAATTAAATAAATTTATTAAAGTATTAATGGATATATGGATTTAAATGAGATGTTAGAGAGAGAAAACCCTTTTAGTATAACACTATATAAGCAGACTATTATGATTCTTATGTCTAAGTCCAAGTTACACATTACGGATTAAGGAGGATTCTGTCAAGGGAAGAACATAAAGTCATTGGCAAGGCAACAATAATTATTAAAAACACTTGGATCAAAATGGATCTGAGTATTTAATTAGTTCAATCTTTAATAATTAAGTATGTTGTTATCTTAAGACTATTGGTGAATTAATTGGTCTGGAAGACCTGTGCGTAATTTATTTGGTTGTCGCATAAAATATAAAAAAAAAATTAAAATAAAGATTAAACCTTAAAATTCTATCATAAAATATATGTATCGCTGCTCTGTATATCTTCTTGTTTAAATTTCTTCATCCTTGATTCCTTCGTCTCTTTAATTTTCTTATTTAACCAATTTGCCTCTCATCTCCTATTTCATGGAGAGTTTATCTGATTTCTAATTGGAAATAAATTATTCTTATCCATTTCAACTTGTATATTAATTTAAATTCCTTTATATCTAAATTACTATATATCTTTTACCTGATATAAACTAGCTTACCTCTCTAATCTTCAATTGATGAATTATTTCTGAATTCTTGGGAATAATGATATATCAAATTCTTTCTCCTATCATAAACATAACAAACTATGTTCTTATATTCAAATTTCTCACATTTTACTTTTTTTAGAGACCAAGAACATTCCTCATCAGATAGATGTCTTCTCGCTCGAGGAGGATAAGATCATGTGGTCAGATAATAAAATTTTCTTTTTCAAATATTTGAAACATTAACATATTAAGGACTTAAATTTGAGATTATTAATTAAAAATAAAATAATCTCAAATTTAGTTGATTCACTTGCTTCACGGTCTCACCCTTAACTTAACTTTCTAAGAAAAAATTAATAAAATTTAATGCAATTTCATTATTATATTTATATTCATCTATAACTGAATTGACTCCTGGTCATATTTTTGTAAGGACAAAAAAAAAAGAATTAATTGTTGCATAGAATTAATTAAGAGAAAAATATAGCGCATAATTTCAATGTCACACCCGGTCACCCCCTCATGTTCTTTTTATATGTGTATCAGGTTCTGTTTCTTTTATAATTTCACTACTACAGGCGCTCTAAACTACTATGGTTCTGCATGCATTACAAAGACGGTTTGACAACTGTCGTCGTTTTGAGTGTCGTTGAAAAGAAGCCTATTTAACGACTGTTCAAGACCCGTCTTTGTTATAAACATTTCAACTATGGTTGTTTACAAAACCGTAGTTGAATTACGCAATCCTCCTCTATCAAGTGAAAACTTTGCTCAACATAATCGGGCTTATTGGCCAGAACTAAGCCATCAGATAGGTCTCTACTGTTTTCAAATAAACTTGACCAGGAAGGTTTGGTTGGGGTCTTCACTGGTTGTGGAATATCATCCAACACAGGACCATCCTCCTCATTGTCAATTGACGAAGCATAATCTTCCACAGTGGCTGAGCGCGTGTCTTCATTCCCCAACGTAAGCGAAACGCTTGAGGAGAGTTTGCTCGCCTGGTTTCTTTCAGACAAAAGGTCGAATACCTGATAGGCATCCGCACTATGAGCAATAGTTGGGGCCAAAGTGTTCTTCAATGTTCTCACAGACAAAGTGTCGAGCACTTGGTGTGCATCGAATACCGACGGTTCAATGGTATCTTGCGAACTACTCCCAGCCTCCGAATCAAACCCCCTATTACCCAGATTCTTGTTTCCCACTTTCTTCTTCCCTTTCCCCATATTTCAGACAACGGAGATCATGGGAGAAGCTAGAGAACTATAACAGTCTCTCTCCTCTGTCTTTCTCTCTCTCCTTCCTTTCTTCATCTTCTCTGCTTCTGCCATTGATGAACTAGAGAAGCTTCTTAAGCACTCAACCGTTGACCAAAACCTTTCACACCCAACATGAAAGTTGAAAGGAACTACTCAATGAGCTAGATTCCATCATCACTTTTCTCTGAAAACCATCAAACAAAGAGATCCAGTTCTCTAGGGAAATTCACAAAGTTTGATTCTGAGGAGAAAAGAAGATGTTTTAAGGACGTTCAAGCTTGGAAAAGCTGTTCTCTAGCCTTTCCTGTCGATTTAGAGGTAAGAAACTCAAGTTTTACCGTTTGATTTGTGAAATTGTTCTTGGGATGAATAGTGACCACTTTGTGATAGGGCTGGAATTAGGCTTGGATTCTTTAGAAAAGTATGCTCAGGAGGTTGTTCTGATGAATATTAAGCTTTGAAACATGATTTCTGATGAAGTTTGGTTCTGACTCTGTGATATGTATGAGTAGGAAGACTGTTGATGAAATGGAAGGTATTATGAGATATATGAGCCTGAGTGCTTTTACAAAATTTACTCAGGAAGCTAAATAAACGGTGAATATGTGTTGAAATAACCGTTTTGGTTAAGTTGAATAATTAGTGATATATGGCCTGGTTAAAGGCAATTGAACTGGTTGATTTGTCTTATGCAGAGTCTTAGGGGACTCTAAGATCTTGGTTGGGCCAAGATAGATCCTGTTGAGGGTCTGGGAATCACCTATAAGGTGGTTAGCTCTGTTAACCTTGAGATAGAGAACAAAGAGGTTTTAATGGAAGGAAATGACGTTTCCTTTCATTCTAACGGTTAAGGACCGTTATTGATTGATTGTTTTATGCCTTGTGTAGGGCGTGATAGTGATCTTGCTGGTGGTTGTGACCACGAAGCCGGGAGAGCCGGTATAGCGCTGAGAGCAGGTAAGCTCTTTGTTCTTGGGAGTGTTTCCCACTGTTGTGTTCCACCATACTCCGAGGGAGTAATGGTTATTGTATATCATGATGCATGTATATTGAAATTGTGTATTACTGTTTCATGATAATATGTATATGATGAGCTGAACACTGTGATAGTGTTGTATATGTGATTGATGAGATTCTCTGGCCAGTAGAATTCTGTTTAATAGACTATGTATATAAAAGTCCTGTTGTGAGATGTGCCCACATAGTGGATGAAGCCTCCAAGTGAGATGTGCCCACATAGTGGATGAAGCCTCCAAGTGAGATGTGCCCACATAGTGGATGAAGCCTCCTCAGGCATATTTAGTAGGTCCTGATGTGAGATGTGCCCATGTGAATGGATGAAGCCTCCTCAGGCAATGATGCTAAAGTCTTGAGAGAATGTATCCACTGGATGGATGATCTCTCTCAGACCATGTGATAGGTGTATAAATATTACATTATTACACTTGTGTTATGATACTCATGTGATGTGTTTTATGAGAGCCGTGATGGCTAGTTGTGATGTGATACCCATTTTAATATTATATGCCATGGAAGTGAACCAGGGGGAGGAAAAACCTCCAAGAACCCTGAGTTTACTGAGATTTTTATCTCACCCCGGGTGTGGGGATTATATTTTGCAGGTGTGGCATCTAGCAGAGATGATAGATCCCAGGGCGGGAGGCCCAGTAGGGACATGCATTGTACAGTCGTCTGGGCAGCGTCTTGAGAGCTTTGAGGCTCATTGTTGGGATATCATCTTGAGATTGGTGGTTCTAATTCTCCTGAAATATCTATATAGATATTGTTGATGTATCTGCCATTCCTCTATGCTATCTGGATCAATAAGGGCTAGTTGTAGTTTTTGGCATTCGTTTTATACTTGTGATGTATGTACCATACATAATGAATCAAGAAATATGGTTTCGAAATCGCTTTCGCGGGTTTTTTTATTATTATTATTTAAAGTAATTGTGTGCTTATCTGATTAAATAATATGTTAATACACCGGATGCATACGGGGTGTTACAAGAACAGTGTAAACGGAACCTGCAAATAGAAAGCCCAAAGAAGGAAGAACAGTCCAGGACTGTTGTTCTTCCGAGAGATGAAGAGACCAAGCAGATGATATTTATATTATAGACCTTTTACAAATATTGAATAAATTATACAGAGAAGAAAAGCTGTGAATCATCATATGAACAGGGACGCCAGCTCCAGTCGCCACTTCAATACCACTACTGGTAGCAAGAACGCTTCGAAAAACCCTTTCTGTTGTTAGTGAAGGAGCGGCAATAGTAGACAGCTTCTTGAACCTCCTCTTCAAGTGTCGTTCATTGTCCCTTAACACTTCTGGGTCTTCACTCTTCGAACCCTAGGTCGCGCCGCTGGAGAAAAATGGAGCCGCCCCTTCCAAAAATCGATCTGCAGAGACAAACTGAGAGACTTCCCTACGGTCTTCGAATATAAATGGACCGCTTGCTCTGTTAAAACGTGGCGTTTTGCTCTGTTAATCAACGACAGTCTCATCACCAACCATATTTGAATTAATTAAACGACGACGGTCCTAGTTGGAACCGATTTCGAAATAATTAAACAACTACGGTTCTAAAATAACCGTGTTTGAATAGTTTGTTTTATTTACCAAAATGTCACCGTGCTCATTTCAACTACGGTTTTTGGGAAACCGACTTCGAAAAGGCGTCGTAAAAGTCAAGTTTTCTAGTAGTGTTTGTGTTTGCAAACGTATTAAGAAAATATTTAATTATTATATAAGTGTAATATTAATTTAATTTTTAAAATTATTATTATTTCTTATTATAAAATATTTCATTTTAATAATTTTGATATCTGAGGGTAAGCTCTGTCACAATAATAAAGTTGTGTCTTTGTAACTTGTCATGGATTCGAATCCAAAAACAGTCTCTTTACATAAATATCTCTCCCTAGTTTTTTTTTAGTTTTTAATAATTTTGATACCTACTGATCAAGATTTTAAACAACATTTTTAATGTTTATAGGTATTTTTTAAAAAGGAATATTTATTTGATATAAATTTAACTTTAATCATATGATATGAATACTTTTTCACATTTTATGATAACTATATAATTTTAATCATAAAATTTATATATTAAATTTGACTTGTATAATGTACTAGTTTCAAGTCAAAATTTGACACATTTAAGAATAAAAAAATATATTAAAATCTCTCTAGGAACAAAATACGAATATTTTTAATTTTATGAGTATGAAAAACATACTCAATATAAAATTATCTTAATTGTAAATTTAGATAATAATAATAATTTAAGTTTAAGTTAATCAAACTTTATCAAGTAAATTTTTTTAGTGTTTTTCGAATTAAATTAAAGCAATATATATAAACTAAAAATCATAAAATCTATAAAAATGTAATACATTTGAATATTCAAAAATAATCAGAGTTAAATAAAAGAAGTATAAAAAAAATGCAGGTGATGCGCCTATTTTCTTCCGATACATTTGAGCAAGGCAAAACCCCTGAGAATAAGAGAAACTGATTCAACTAAAAAATTTGAAGTTTTTCAGTGGTTAATTGGATCAATTCTTAGATGATTCAGGTTCTAATTAAAGAAACCTATCATTAATTATTAGGAGAATATTGGTAAGCAACTGGAAGTAGACTAATTAGAAGTATTTACTGATGATTTGAAGAAGACATCAAACATGTGAATGTAATAACGTATGGCATGAGATCAGATGAGGTCGCCGGAGTCAAAAACCTAGCAGAAACCAGCGGCAGCCAAGCCATAAACGAAAAAATAAAAACGCTTAACAATAATTATATAGCACTGCGTAACATGAACTTAATTTAGACGGTACTTTGAATTAATAAACAAATCGGTGGGTCAAACTGGAAAATAGAAGCCATCATTATTATTATTATTCCGAAATGATCAACGACCAACAAAAGGCTAAAAAAATTTTGGAAATAAAATTTGAAGAATTTGTCAGGTGAGTGAGAAATGAAAGAGGAAATTATATATACATATATATATATATATATATATATATATGGTAATTGAACGCATCATTTTAATTTTGTGTTGCGCAACTTATGGTTTAATTGCCTCCCAAATTATGAACTTCTTTCGGAACACAAAGAGAAAAGGGGAATAGAGTTGGTTTGGATAGAAAATTTTAATTTAAGAAAGTAATTTATTAATTAATTCAAAATTTTTAATCTAAAATTCATTGTTAGAATATTTTTTATCGAAAATTTAAATTTTTGAAATTTAAAAACATAATTTTAAACAACTAAAAATATGAAATTTTAATTTCCTTCTAAAACGTAAGAAATTGAAATTTTATTCTTTTATAGACGCTCGCACGTGCTTCATCACACCACACATTCACAGCTGCCGTTCGAAGTGCCACCCTCAGCTCCGCCAGACAACTGCTGTTGAGGTCGACGAGGCAACCAGTGGCGCTGCACCCGCCCCTAGTGTCGTCTTTGGTGACAATCAACATCGAAAGGTTGTAATTGGTAACCAAACTCACGTTGTAGAAGTCCAATCTGTCGATACCGTTGAGAGTGAACTCCGTCAATATCAACGGTAGCACAAGAGAATTTTTCGTCAGAGTATTGACCGTAGAGGATCTGTGCCCATATCCAACCTGACCAAGACTTTGGGATTTTTAATGTCTTTGATTTGCCACTCTCGAGAGTGAATCCGATGGTGGGAAGTGGCGGTGAGATGGTGCTTGAAAGTAATACTGGCCATATAGTATGGCGACACTTGTTCACAATCTTGAACGACGCTGAAAATTTAATTTCTTTATTCAAACATAAGATTTTGAAAATGAAGAAATTTAATTTTTTTATCTAAATACAAAATTTTAAAAATGAAAAAATTTCAATTAATACATTTAAAATTCTTAAAATTTAAATTTTTTTAAAATTTTAAATTATCTCATCCAAACACACTTTTTTTGATTTAGGGAGTGTGGAATGTAGAGCGCAGAGCATGGAGGGAAGAAGATTAAGATTAAGTACGTGTGCCGTGCGTGTGCCAGGAGAATCGAAAATCCAAGTATTCAAGTGTGACTTTTTAATGAGAAATTTTATCATTGGATCCAATGGTTAATATTATACTTTATTATCTCTTATAATAAAACTTTTTCTCACCTTAATTATAATTATTAACTGGAAGAAGTTAGGGTCAAGCACAAATGACAAGCCATTGAAATGAATCAATCTAACTGATGAGATTAAAAATCCAACAAAGTTGTCAAATTTTGTGGACACGTTCGACTAACGTGTACGATCAGCTTTATCATCCCTGACTCCCATCCCACACATTGCATGCCTAAGCACTTGTACATTAATTAAGCTTCCGGATAATTAAGACACAAAGTTGATATCTATAAAATTACAGAGTCTGGAGAGCGTGGTCAATATCTTCCATGATTCCATCATTTGACCAAGTTGCTATTTATAAAATTCACTCGACTTTTTTATTTGAATTTTAAAAAATCCAATTTAATTATACCATTATCTGTCTATCTCCAATATTTACCAAAGTGGCACTTGTTTTTTTGGCCCATTGAGAGATAATCTGACTTCTTAATGGGTTTTCTTTTTAGGAAATTAAAAAAAAATCATGTAGAGAAGTTGAATTCTCCGAACTTGATGTGTTTTTTCTATTTTTTTTAACTATTTTAAGCGTTTTATTGATTTAAATAATTATTAAATTTAATTATTTTGTTAATTGTGTGTGTTAATGTGAAGTAGAAGAACTACTAACTTCCTGATGAGTTGTGCATTCATGTGAGACAAATGATTACTGTATCAAGGAAGAGAGCAAAAAGTAGAACAATGATGAGTTTTATACATTGAGTCTGTTTGGATACAATATTTGGATACAAGGCTAGAAGTGTTTTTAAGAGCTTCTCTATTGAAAAAATACTATATTTCCAATAAAGAAGCTCTCAAAAGCATTTCTGGTTTGTATCCAAACAGACCTATTGTCAGGAAGCTTCCCATCCCCTTCGTCTTGTTTATTCCCCGCCCTCAACAACAACCAACAACTATTTTTTTATGGTAAATAGTCAAATAATTCGTCTCCCATATGATGCCATTATAAATTAATTCTTGAAAAATAAAAATATAAATTGAGTTACTAAATGTCTGATTAATTCGTTTTGTTGTTAAATTTATAAAATTATTTTATCATTAAATTATAATATTCAATAATCAAATTGACAATAAATTTAATTTTTTTAAACTAATTTGACATTAAATTGTAAATTTTATGGACTAATTTGTCATTCTATTGTCTATAATTTTTCATACTTTTTTCATATTCAAGAACTAAATGAATTTTTTATCTTTTAAAATTAATTTGTCATTACCTCACACTTTCAAGAATGAATTTAACTATTTATGTTACTTTTAAACATTTATTTATTCGCTAAATATCATTTTTGATTCATTATGTTTTAGTGTTTTTTCACTTTGGTATATTAAGTTTTAAAAGTTTCACTTTGATCCTTAATATTTTTGAAAATTTTATTTTGGTACATTAAATTTTAAAGTTTCAATTTGATCCTTAATGTTTTTGAAAATTTTCATTTTGGTACATTAACTTTAAAAAAGTTTCATATTACTCCTTTATTTCATTTTCCGTTAAAAACTTTAGTATTCTGACAATGTTTTAAATTTGAAATAATTAATTATTTTAGCTGCCACTATTTTAAATAACTATTTTACTTTATATTTAGTGTTTCATCCAAATTTAAAACATTGACGGAACACTAATTTTTTTAACAGGAGACGAAAGAAATGATCAAAATGAAACTTTAAAAAGCATATATAACCAAAATAAAACTTTTAAAACTTAATGTATCAAAATAAAAAAACACTAAAACATAACAAACCAAAATTGACATTTAGCCTTATTTAACATTAAGTTTTCTTTTCTTTTTTACCTACTAAATAACTTTAATTTAAAAATTTCCCCTCTATTTCACTATATCTCTCTTAAACCAAACAACCTTTATTTCTATCCCATTTTTCTTCTTTTCTTTTTCACTTATTCTCTTTCACTATGTCCCTTTTCCTTTCACACAAATTGTTATGGAATGAGCTTATTCAATTAGGGTTAGAGGTCGCCAGCTTGCTTGAAGCATCAAAATGTGTCATTCATCCTTCTCCCTAGCCTAGCATGGATTATATACTAATTTTAAGGGATATATAGAACCTAGTCATATCTTATCTCCATCAATCTCAGATATAAGATATGATTAAGTTCAATCTCTTTGATCTGGGACATAGGATAAGGTGATGAAGGTGCAAATAGGTGCGTCTCGCGTAGTGGTTAACTACTATATTTTTTTACTCACTAAATAACTTTAATCCAAATATGTTCTCTCTATTCCACTATATTTATCTTAAACCAAACAACATTTATCTCTATCCTATTTTTCTTCCTTTCTTTTCTCACTTATTCTCTTTCATTCCCTACCTTTTCCTTTCTCACAAACTGTTCCAAAATGAGTTTTATCATCTAGGGTTAGAGGTCGCTTACCTGCCTGAAGCATCAAAGTGTGTAATTTGTCCTTGTCCCTAGGCCTAGCATCGATTATATACTAATTTTAAGGAATAGAACCTAATAATATCTTATCTCCATCAATCTTAGATATAAGATATTCTTAAGTTTAAACCAGTGTTATAAAAATCAGACAGGACCCGGTGGCCTAACCGAGCCGATTCGCTTTCGGATCAATTACGCAGTTGACCCGGTTAAACCCGACCTGGTTCGTCACCGGATCCTAGTTGGATCGGTCCAACCCGGCCAGTTTTAAAAAATTGATTTGGATTTTTTTAATTTGGATTTTGGAGTATGGATGGTCTTTTCTTACTCAAATAATGTTAGTTACATAATTATATATAATAAATACATATATAATTTTGAATTTTTAATAATTATGTATTTTTCCACCAGTTGGACCACTAACCCATTACCTCGACTGGATCAATGACCAGACCAAATTTCATAACTATGGTTTAAACCTTTTGATGCAAGGCATAAGATAGGGTGATCAAGGTGTACATAAGTGTGTCTTGCATAATGGGTTGGGTCACTTGATACATGACCCGTTAGGTCAGTATTTTCGGCTCAATTCATTGGGCTCAGGACAATGTGACCTTAGGGCACACACCCTCAACCTTGATAAGGCTTTTAAGGAACTTATAAGCTACTTTGACTCAAATAAATTTATTTAGTACATAAATTTATTTTAGTATTTTACTTTCCATAAGTTACTTGAAGTAATTTTTAAAAAAATGACATAACTGATAAGTTACTAGCTTTTCACCCCTTAATTTTATTCTCATTAATTTTAATTTCTTTTTATCCTTTTATTAAATTTAAAAATTATTTTACCTGTTTTAACATTCTTATGGCCACTAGATGGCATATTTACTTATTTAAGTTATTATGAAATTTGGAATTCTTCTTTTTTATTTTTTTAATGTTAAACTATTTATTTTAATTAATTAATGCATTGTTTATTTTTTATTTAAAATATTTAGTCACCAAACAAAAGTGGATAAAAATCAAAATTATAACGAAAACACAATTTTTTGTTTTAAAATAATATTATTGATAAAAAATGATTTTAAATAATATAAGTTTATTTAATTTAATTCAAATTTTTATTATAAAAAGGAAATTTTGATTAAAAACTATTAGTTTATTAAAATTCGATTTTAAATAATGAGTAAAATTTCCAAATCCTTACTATTCCTTTATAATACAAAATTATCGCAGTACTTATTAAGATAATAAATTATTAGAAATAAATTTAAATATTATAATATTAAAAAATTGTTATTTGACATTTATCAAATAACATATCAATTAATCTTATCCAATATTTTTAATTTAATTTAATTAATTAATTTAAATGAATTCAACTTTTCAGTTCCTGGTAGCTTATACGCTTTCAATAAATCATAATAGTTTTACTTTGACCAAAAATTGCTGCACATAAAGGCTAAAAGGTAGAAGGATCTTGATCATTGGGCTTGACCCAATAATAACTAAAGTGGACACAACCAAACACACCATTACGGTGGATTATTTGGGCTGGCATCTATAGATGAAAAGTGGTTTTAAAATAATGGCAAGAGATTTTGTACATGTGAAGCTTCTCACAAAGGGATCTATTTTCTACCCCATTCAAAATCTATTGATAGTACGTTTATAATTCTATTACATTAAATATTAGGCTAAAATATAATTATAATTTTGTTCTTTTTTTCATTCTGCAATTTTTGTCCCTTAATTAAAAAATAGAGGTATTTAATCTCTAAGTTCTAAAAAAAAAAAAAAAAATCTTACCATCTAAATTAGTATGTTGACCCATAAGTTCCTCATAATGATTGTGCCTTAAGTGACATGTCAGTATAACAATTTTATTTTTTGAAATTATTTATTGATGACTAGATAATTCAATTTAATAAATAATTATTCAAAAATATAATTTTTATTTTAGAAAAATATGACCACCTAAATATAAACTAATAGAATCTTGCCCATCGAAAAAATATCAATAAATAGATGGTTAGCTACTGACCAATAATATCGGTTAAATATTAACAAATTGATAGTAAATGATCATTTTGATCTGTAAATTGATAATTGATGATAATTTAATTTTTAATATATGTAAATTAATGATAATTTAATTCTAAAAGAACGAAAAATCTGATTTAGTCACGTTAAAGTTGGATTACTAGTTCTAAGTTCTTGATTCCCATTAATTACGGCAGGGGTAAAACCAAGAAGAAGAGGGAAACTTGACCTTATTGCCATTGTTATGGGAGAATTTAAGAGGATTCGGCAGGCGGCAGCACAACTATGGTTAAATGGACGATACAGGACGTCATGTAGCCATGTAGGCTAGGTTTATCTGAAATGGTGAACAATTCCTTTTATAAATCTCTAAAAATACATCATGAATCAAGAGGTATCTAAGCTCTACCGTGGAGTAGCTAGCCAAATCAGAAAATATTACAACATAGAAATTACAAATTTTACCAATATTATTGGTCAGTAGCTAACGCAATCTACGAGAAGCAAACATAAGAAAGAAAAATCAGTACAATACATTACCAATTTTTTCTGTTTTCTATTTCCATACAAACAAGTCTTCATTTGTCTGAACTAGAATGAAAGGTCTATTCAAACTTAAACCACACAATATGAGCAAAGTTCAGTACTTCATATCATTACAATGAGAAGTTGACTACTTAAAATGTTTGGTCGAGAAGTTGACTACTTGCACAATGTCATTTCTCCAGAGTTGCCAGAAGTTCACTGAAAGAATCCAAATTGTCCAGATGACAACTAGGACACACACATCTCCTTTGAAGCTCCTCACCAAGTGAACTGTATGCCGCTTCCAATTTCGATGATTGCTTGTTTCCAGTTAAGTACATAACCCAGATGCTCCAATTATGCTAATCAATTAAAATCCTTTAAGTGATTAATGATACTAAGATCACATGAACTAGAGTAACTAGTACTAAAATTTGGGAGAGGAGGGATAGAACAGTGTCTTTGGTAATAAAATTTACAAAATTAATTTTTATCTTTTTTTTATTATGTTTTTTTATGAATATAGTATATCACCTCTATATTGATGGGGTCGGGACTCTACTTTTCTCTGTTATTGAAATAATTTTAAGATTTTTGGTTGCGTAACCTATGAAGCAGAGACTATCAAAACTATTAAAACCATTGGCACTAGTTAAATATTTGTAAGGATATAAGGTCAGATCCTGCAATTGTTTTGTTTCCATGACTATCATGCTCATTAAAGACACCTTTCTTTCACAATCAATCAATTGCTGCTGAACCTGCAGGTTCTCCTTAACTTGAGAAAGAGTGAAATATAAGAAAATAAAGAGAATGAAGGAACCTTGACATTCTAAGCTTTGATTCTCAACTTACGTTCTCATAAATTTTTTGTTCTGCTTGGTATTCCTCGTCCTCTTTAGCAGTTTGAGATATTACCTCTAAAAGTGTACTTTCAAGAGCCCTTAATGCAACTTCAGCATCATTCTCGTTCACTATTACTTGTGCTGCATCTAAAAACAATATCAAAGTGCATCCTCAGCTTAATTGTATAAGAATACAATCGTAAAATTTTTAAGATAAAGAGAAAAGGAAGAACATTTGAATGAGGGATGTCTAACTACTACAGCAGATCCAGGAGGTGTGCATGGGGTGAACAGGACTATCTATAATAAGCAATTTTTATTATCTACACACTAAGAATATAGGTAAATAAAACAAATCAAATCCTACTTATTAATGATAAATATACAGCAACTAAATAGGGGATAGTAACTCGAAACAACAAATAATTTTCAATAGGTTCTTTATCTGCTGTTAAATTTAATCAATCCCGCTTTTCATTCTCTAATAACAATATTACCTATAAAACAACATATGTGCATAACATTTTCTTAGTGGAATAAAATCTTATTTGATGTCTATTATATCCATATCTTGTGTAGTAGTGTATTGAGACAGTAATACAAATATGTACCAAAAGATCAGCATAAAATTTGGGCGAGCCAACTTTTCTGAATGAAAATGACTAATAAATGAGACTACTGGTAGGACGCCAATCAAATGAGTAGCAGAAAATACAATCCGCTTCTTGTTGTTCAAGCAAAGTGAATGCACAATGTGAGAAGGAACCGAATCATAGCAAAAACTAATCTCCTGCTACAAGGCTACAACACAAGAATCCTATAGTTCTGCACTTCTCATGTCCTCATATTTTTATTTTATTTTTTTATATATAAAGCAAAGACTATAACAGTGAAAAGAATAACAGAACCTGTGGAAGCTGTTGAATCAATGTCGCAAGTAATAATGCTCTCTTGAAATTTCCTGCATTTACTGAGGGATCAGTAACTATGATGTAGCAACTATAGTACATTTCACTAATGCATAACAATATTTTGATAAACGCGACGAACCTTATCTTGCCATTCATATGAAGCATGTTGTGGAAGAATTGCTCCCTGCAAATTGCAAACACACATGGAAGTCTATTGAAGCAAACAAACAATTTAACTTGGAAAAATGGTGGAAACGAGTGGCGAATGATGTGTTACCGCAAAGCTGCTGCTTCACTCTTTGGTCATGAAAGCACAACACACAATCACAAACAGGTCTGATGATGATAAGTTACGAACAAGAGAAAACATTTGAAATCCGACGGCGAGAGTGAGTGAGAGAGTGAGACTCGCCTTGAGAGTTTCAAAATCAGATCCGACGGCAGAGATGTGGTCTTGAATTAGAGATACTCTCGCCTGTGTCAGTGTGTGTTCAATTGAATTGAATTCTATCAAAAGAAATCGATTGAGTGAGTATTAAGTAACCTCTAGCGTTTGAACGGAAGATTCAGTCAACATCAATTGAACTTCGAAGCCTCTAAGATCCTGTTCGACTAGTTCTTTGCAGCGCTTCGCATTTTCGAGCTCCGCATTGGCCTCGCTCAGCTCCGATGTAAGCTTCTCGATTTGCTTTCTCAGATTCACCACTCTTCGTTCTTCAAATTTCAAATTTTCAAACAAAACAAATATCACGAAGCATCGCTCTTCCTTCTAATGGAAAATTGGAAACGAGGAAATGACAGGATTGAATAGTGAATACCTACCTCCTTGAGATTTCTCCGCCGCGAAATTTCGGATGAGGCTCAACAGTTGTTTCTGCGAATCGCTTCCTCTTCCCGTTCCCGCCATATTCTACGCTTCTTCCACAAACCAACCTTATTTATAATTCGTTCTCAGCACCCAAATTAGGGTACTCATATTTTATTTTATTTTACTATTTAAATAATTTATTCTTTATTTTGTCACTAAAACAATTTTAAATTTTAAGTGTTTTATTTTTTTCTTGAATTAGCTTTTAGTCCTTTAAATTATTTTTTAATTTAATTTGATCTTTTAATTTTTTTAGGTTTAATTTAATCATTTAATTTCTTAAATCGATTCAATTTAATTCTTCAAACTAAATTGTAAAAAATGCATTTTGTAGCGGTTCAAAATTGTCAATAAATAATTTTAAATCATCATAAAATATATATTTTAAAAAAAACGAATCAATTTTAAAAATGAGATAACCTAATTGAAAAAAAAAGTTTGAGAAACCAAAATTGAATTGATTTTAAAAATTCAAAGATTAAATTGAACTAAAAAATAAAGTATTAATTGGACCTAAAAAATAATTCAGAGAACTAAAAAATTAATTTAAACTTTATTTTTTACAAGCTTTTTTTTTTTTTTGTTCTACCGAATATGTTTGCAAGCTAGTTTGTTTGGAATGGAATAGTCTATCTTGTCACTTAAATGTCGCATTTTATGAATATTAGGTATCATAAGCCTTCCTATAAAAAAAATATCATAAAGTTTTTTCATTTGGTTCGTTGTACTCTTTATATATAAAATTCAAAAAGTTAAAGTAAGTTTTTGTAATTGTAAGATTAAAATGATTGATATCCATAATTTTAGATTCTGTTTACTAGTTTTCACCGAAAAAAAAATTATATCTAGAATGAAGTAGTAAAATCTTTCCTTACCGGTAAGGCACCAAAAATTACGGATATATTATTAAATATTCAATGGTTAAGATTAAAACAAGAAAACTTGATGGACCGGCAAACGTTTAACACATTAATTTCTTTTTTTGATTAAAATTTATTTTTTTTAGTTTTTATTTTGTTTCATTTTTCCATTAATTTCCTTTCCAAATCTGCAATAGCCTTTCTTCGCTCTCCTCTCGTCGGTAACTTCTACCACCGTCGCAATGCAACAACATCTGAACCTCCCCTACCTGTCGCCAACAACACCCTCCACTCCACCATGACCATTTTCGCCGATGGTCTTTTCCATCCTATCTTTCGTCTGTCTCATCTCTCTTCCTGTTTTCCTCTTTATTTATTGTTTGCTCTCTCTCTCGCATCGCTGCCAGCGCCATTCCCTCTTCACCAACAAAATCGCAAACACAAAACACTCACCCCCGAAAACACAAGAAGAAGAAAAATATCATATCTAGAAGCTTCTACGGATAGTCGTTGTGTGGGGAGAAGCGTGCCACCATGATGGGATAGGCATGCTCGCAGTAGATGGAGATTTGAAACGGATTTGAGGAGCAAACAATTAAAGTTCGTTGGGAAGCACCACCTGAATGTACTTACAAACATAATACTGATGGTGGTGCATTGGGAAATCCAGGCAAAGCAGGCTTTGGGAGAGTTGTTAGGGACGTTCATGGCAGATGGGTAGTTGGTTACACTGGTCATTGTGGCGTTACAACAATCACAAATGCAGAACTTCAAGCAATATTCAATGGGCTGAGTATCACGTGGCTAGAAGGGATCAGACATTTGATATGTGAAACTATTTCAAAAGGTGTCTTGAAGCTAATCCAAGAAGACATTCATCCATCTCATTGCTTCTACCCAATAGTGACAAAGATCATAAATTTTATTAACCTTGATTGACAACTATGTTTTCAACATACTTTCATAGAGGGCAACCAAGTGGCAGATTGGCTTGCAAAGAAAGGAGCAAGACAGAACAATCAAGTGCAAGTGTTGGATTTGTGTCCTCAGGTTCTTAATCACAAGCTTTTTGGAGATGCCTTTGGGACCTTGTTTGCTAGGCACTGGCAGAATTTTTTTTTCTCGTGTTTATATTCTAATGCATAAAAAAAAACTTTAAACACAAAAGTCTCGTATTTTGAAATATAATTTTTATTTTTTTATTCTTTTAACTTAAATTAAAGTCATGTTTAATATAGACAACTTTCGTAAAATATTACTTTTTTTCCCATATTAGAAGCCGTGTTTTACATGCAAGACCTCAACTTTTTATAATAAAAAAATTATGAATTCGTGTTTAAGAAATAAGACTACAATTTTTATTTTTTATTTTTTACAATGTCCATCACATTGACAACTATGTCTAGCTGAAAAACAATTGGAAATTGAAAAAATTTACTTATTAAATTATAGTTGCTTGATAAAATTAGTCGTTGAATTAGTTAAAAAGTTTAAAATGATAAAATAAAATAATAATTTATTTAAAAAAGGATAATCAAAAAATTTGATAAATATATTAAGAATAAAAATGAAAGAAATATAAAAAATTAGAAGATAGTGTTTTAAAAAAATTATTTTAAATAGCATTTCAAAAAATAAAAAAAAAACTACTAAAAAATATGTTTATTAAACAGTCAAACAAATTTTTAAACTAATAAAAAAATAAAAAAAAAACTAATTAAAATGAAAACATAACACACAACTTCAACCCATAGACTAAATACAACTCAAAGGTCCATTTATGGCGGTGGAAGTTGTAGTGATTATAGAAAAATGTTGGCATAATACTTACTCTCATTATGAAAAAAATAAAAGACAAACATATTTTTGTCTTTTAAATTTGAGTCACTTTCAATTTTGGTCTCCAAAATTTAACTTTTTTGTCTTCAATTTTGGAAAAAAAAAAAAGTCTTTTAATCCCTCGTGACTGATTTTTAATCATTTAAATCACAACTTAGGTCATTTTTTTTTACTGTACAAGCGATTTGAAAGAGTAGTTTTAGAAAATGAGAGATTAAAAAAATTAAATTTAAATTTGAGAGATCAGAAATAAAAAATAAGGTAAAATTAAGAACTAAAATTATATTTATTAAGCCAAAATAAAATATAGCATATGATATTATTTGATTTAGTGATGAATGAATTAACAAAAGATATTCAAGAGGAAGTGTCATGATGTATGTTTTTTGCATATGATATTGTGGTTACTGATGAGACCAAAGACGGTGTTATTAGGAAACTTGAATTGTGGATAAGTACTTTAGAGCCTAAAGGATTCACATTAAGCCAGAGCAATACTAGGTAAATGAAGTGTAAGTTTTCGCTGGTAAGAGATGGTGACCAAGACCTTGTACATCCACTTGATTAAAAAGTACCCAAAAAAGATATTTTAGATATTTTTAGATATTTGTGATCAATTTTTCAAAAAGGTAGAGAGATTGATAAGGATGTAAATCATAGAATCAAAGCAGAGTGGAGAAAATGGTGGAGTTCATCTGGATTTTTGTGTGACCGCAAAATTCCCTTTAAACTAAAAGAAAAATTCTATAGAACAACCATGAGACCTACAATGTTATATGGAGTTGAATGTTGTTCAACACATAGGCAACATAAACATAAAATAAGGGTAACAGAAATGAGGATGTTAAAGTGAATGTATGGTTATACGAAAATGGATAAGATAATAAATAAATATATTCGATGAAAGATATCAGTAATACTAGTGAGTGAAAAGATAAGGGAATATAGATTAAGGTAGTTTGGACACGTAATGACCTGCTCTCGTAACCAAAGACCCCAATTTTAGTAAAGTGTTTAGTAACACTATTTTAATTAACTAGGTGAAAGCTTATTTTAGTAAGTGAAAAACATATCTAGTTAATTAACTTTCTATTACTAATTAATTTTCAACTTTTTACCAACGTATCCCTTGATCCTTAATTTTGCCAATTAGGCAATTATACCCTATACTTTGCGGTCCCGTCCTGATACCGGCCACTACTTTCCAACTTTCTCTGCTATTATTAATTTATTATCCCATAAACGAAAATTAGTTGCTGATACTTCATCATGTACCACTCCCAAACGTGGCCACGCTTGACCAAACACTTTTCTATTATTATTCTTAACCAGAGAGCACATTGTATTGTGTCATGAGTAACATCAATAATGTCCATGTGCTATGACATCTGGTCTTTATCCATATTTGGATTGAACCTTGCCTCTCACTCTCCATATCTCTGTTTTTTCCATTACCATACCATTATTGTGGGATGGTCACAGTTGAATGCCAACTCTTTCTCTCTCTTAGCTTTTGTTATTTTTTATGAATAATTTGGTGAGTGATAATCCCAAGTGGTTTCCATTCTTTAGTCTTTACTACTATGTGAATATCAAATGTGAACATGAATAAAAGAGTGCTTTTTCCGCTTCTTTGTTTTGGCTATAAACACTGCAATAAATAAATGCCCTGCAATTATTACTTTGAACACGACAAAAGTGAATGAAGTAATCAACTAAGTCAGCATGATTTGCTAGGTGCTCTTCGTTTCTCCATAGGCTAAACCACCATCAATACATAATTTAAGAGAATTGATGAAAAGTCAACTACGGCGATATGAAAACATGTGCAACTTGATCTCCCTGTCCTTTTCCAACCGTGAAAAAATCATGGCTTGTGAACAAGGGCAAGAGAGAGAAACTAAAAGGGTCTTTTTTTTACTCAGGTGGTTGAGGGAGTTTCTTTTCTTATATTGAGAGGTTTGAATGAAACAATGGGAGAGTTGACTATGTAGGAGTTGAAGACAATGGTTGAATATTAAAGGAAATGATGGAAAAGGATAGAAAGTGATTGTGTACTTTAAAAATGCAGGTGTGTGTATGTGCGAGATAGAGAGAGAGAAAGCGGGGGGCATGAGACACAACGCAAGTTGGCACAAATTAGCAGAAAGTTCAACACCCCATAGAGCTGTTTTCAAATAAATTCTGTTCCTTTTTGTCCCATCAAGTCAACTTAACACAAAAGTTTGTGTCTTTGGAATTGGGGTTCTGGGATTTTGCTATATATGAATTGAAGTGGAGATGATATTGGTGTAGTGGGCTTTTCAACTGGTTTGGTGAGATGAAGTGCGTTCTTTCCATCAGCTTCTTGTTTTGTTGCTTGCTGCTGCTTTTGGATTCTTCAGTTTCGCTTCCTCTATGCGTTGATTCAAGTGAGTTTCTCTCTCTCTCTCTCTCTCTCTCTCTCTCTCTGTTTTAGCCTTTGTTGTGTGTGTGTTTTATGATAGTTTTTTGTCTATGGTGTAGGGGCACCCTTTACCTTGAACAAGACACTTGGGTTTTGTCCTTACAATGGAAGCACGTGTTGCAACTCCACACAAGATGCACAGATAGAGAAGCAATTCCGAGCAAGCAACGTTTCAGATCCTGGCTGTGCCTCGGTTTTGAAATCAATACTTTGTGCTGTAAGGTTTCTGTTTTATTCTTCCCAAAAGCATGGATTTAGATCAGGACCACGAAAAATGTCTTTTTTCTCTGCCCCTATAATTGGGCAATACTAACAAGTTCTTCATGTTTATGGCGTGGCATTAAGTAGCAATCAAGAATTAATAAATACATTATTGAGTCTTAATGGGTGAAAATTTTGGGTTCAAATAAATGATTTTGGCAGAATTTTTGGTAGGGTAGAAACAAATATAAATCATCACAATTCATCCCAAAACACCCCCTATTTTATGTCATGAATATCTGGTTTATATACTGATATTTGAGGGTCAATTTCTCATGGATGGGTAGTGGCACTTAACAGGCTTCAAAATCTAAACTTCTTTATCGTAAAATTTTCATGTATGGAAAGGGGATAGTCATGGCTGTAGTTTTCATGAAAGTTTTCTTTTTAATAGGTTGACATAGAGACTACTGTTATACTTTCTCTATCAATAATAATTTCTAAAAGCAAGAATGAATCAAAGACAAAAATATCCATGATAACTTCTGCCTTGGATTAATTTCTTTTTGTAGAGGTGCGACCCATTTTCAGGGGAGCTATTTACTGTTCAATCCTCACCTAGATCAGTTCCTGTGCTTTGCAATTCCACCATACCAGCAAATTCTTCTCAATCAAAGACAGAAGTGGAAGATTTTTGCTCTCAAGTATGGGACACATGCAATGATGTATCTATAGTGAATTCTCCATTTGCCCCTTCATTACAAGGTCAAGCAGGAGCACCAGCTCACAACAATGCTACCAAACTCACTGATTTAT
>PYAF01002691.1:1055711-1077913 GCA_007407185.1 Glycine tomentella | reverse complement strand
GGACCTCTATTAGTCCTTCTCGCGGCTTGTGCCTTGAGAGAATTGGTAATGGATCTTATCTCAACATGGTGGCTCATCCGGATGGCTCTAACCGTGCATTCTTCTCTAACCAAATGGGAAAGGTTTTTCTGGCAACACTTCCGGATGAGGGATCGGGAGGAACATTGAAGCTTGATGAATCAAGTCCTTTTGTTGATCTGACTGATCAAGTTTATTTTGATACTCAATTTGGAATGATGGGCATGGCATTTCATCCAGATTTTGCTAAAAATGGACGATTCTTTGCTTCATTTACATGTGATAAGTCCAAGTGGTCTGGATGTACTGGAAGATGTTCTTGTAATTCAGATGTTAACTGTGATCCATCAAAGTTAGGTACTGATCATGGCACCCAACCATGCCAATATCAAACTGTTATAGCAGAGTATTCTGCTAATAGCTCTGGATCCCAGCCTTCCTCGGTACACACCTCTTCACATATAGAAAAATAGTTTGACTTATTTGCATAATGCGTTTAAGTCAATGAATATACACTAAGTTATATATTTTTGCAGATGGAAAGTGCTAAACCAACTGAAGTGAGAAGAATATTTACCATGGGGCTCCCATTTACATCTCAACATGGAGGCCAAATACTCTTTGGACCCAATGATGGGTATTTATACTTAATGATGGGATATGGAGGAGGTGCAGGTGATCCTTACAATTTTGCACAAAACAAGAAATCCTTGCTTGGAAAGATTATGAGGCTTGATGTAGACAACATCCCAAGTGAGTAATGCACATACATATAGACGATGTATTTAGTGACACAAGAAGGTTTAATTTTAGCAATACAACCATACACGAATGGTCAAGATAAACTCTTCACATGCTCTCACTCTCGTAGTGTGTGTATTTTTATCTTACTCTCGGCATTGACATCTATCATCTTTCTTTAATCTTCAGGTGCAGCAGATATTAGTAAACTCAGCCTTTGGGGTAACTACTCCATTCCAAAGGACAATCCTTTTAGTGAAGATAAAGATCTGCAGCCTGAAATATGGGCCTTGGGACTAAGGAATCCTTGGCGCTGCAGTTTTGATGCAGAAAGACCTTCCTACTTTTTGTGTGCAGATGTTGGACAGGTTTGTGAATATTTATCTGAAAACAATTTGGTGGTGTGTTCAATTCATACAACAACTTTACACAATCAACATTTGTGCATTATAACTTTCCAAAGACCAAAATGTGCATTTCGAAGTGAAACATAACTGTCAGTTTCCTTAATAGAGAAACATGAGAATATTTTTTTCTTTAAATTTTGACTCCTTGATCATCTTGATTCTTGAAAACTGTAAAAATATAAGTAACAAGCACCAATTTGACTTCTAATATCCTTTAACCATCTAGCATAGCGCTATAAAACAGGTTCCTTATCAATAGACCTTTCTTTACTGCAATTGAACTGTTACCATTCCAACATAAAGCTATTGACCCATTTGTATAGGATAATAACATTACTGTTTGATAGGTTGGAGCTTGTTGTGCTTCAAGAGGAAGAACCTTTAAAAATACACGACTAAAAAAACATATAACTAAAGACTTTAACTTCTCTATTCTTAACATTCTATGCTTCCTATAAAGTGTTACCTAAATTTGTGAGAGTTTAGTGGAACATTCTCAGTTACTTAATTGATTTGCAGGATGTTTATGAGGAGGTGGATCTCATCACGAAGGGTGGAAACTACGGCTGGCGTGTTTACGAGGGCCCCTATCCGTTCCAGCCGACACAATCACCTGGAGGAAATACTTCGGTAAATTCCATAAATCCAATTTTCCCAATAATGGGTTACAACCATTCTGAATTAAACAAGAAAGAAGGATCAGCATCCATCACCGGAGGATATGTCTATCGATCTACCATTGATCCTTGCATGTATGGAAGGTAAATAATCTTCCACACAATAAAGTTTGTCAAATATAACAACAAATTCTAATTTTATTGGTGGTTTTAAAAGAAGGTGAGTGAAGGCGACTTCAGTTGCAACATCATGGTTGTGAGATTTCTACAACTGCATTGTGACCGCTAGCTGCATTTATCTACAATTTCTTGCAATGTCATGGATTGCATTAAAACCACAACTGCGGCTGCAATTTAAAACTTTGATTTTGATCTGCAAAATATTTATTTTGCACTGAACATTCCCACCATGATGTGAATACACCTAGAGCCTATTCACATAAACTTCTTGACAAATATTTGCATGAAAAGGAATCAAATATAAAATGAACCATATTTTTCTCATAAGTAAAATATCAACTCACGTACCTCAAATTATAAAGAAGTTAGATGAGAAGATTTTCTAAAATAGTTAAAGGGCACAAGTCAATCTTAACTTTCCTGCAAAAATTAAATTATTTTTGTTTTTAATTCTTTAATTTCTTTTCTATAAGTGCCTCTTTTGACAAGTTTATTGAAACTAGTTCCTAGACTCTATTGGAACAAACTATGCCAAGTGGACAAGTACTAGGAGGAAGGGTGTTCCTCAGTGCACCTCAATCTTTTGTACTGATATAAATTTATATGTTTAATTTGTTTTCTTTCCAATCTATGCAACATCACCATTGCTTGTTGTTAAAAAAATCACTGAATTTCAGATACTTGTATGGAGATCTATACGCTGGTGCAATATGGGCAGCCACCGAGGACCCACAAAACAGTGGAAATTTCAGCACCAGCAGAATTCCCTTCAGCTGTGCGCGTGATTCTCCTATACAGTGCGACTCTGCACCTGGAAACCTTCCTGCTTTAGGCTACATCTTCTCATTTGGCGAAGACAACAACAAAGATGTTTACATCCTTGCAAGCACTGGCGTTTACCGAGTTGTTCGTCCAAGTCGCTGCAGTTATGCTTGCTCTCAGGAAAAGGCAACTACTACTACAACTTCAGCTCCGTCTCCTTCTCCTTCTCATGCTACACGTTGGAGTGTCCTTTCTGGATATCTGTTTTTGCAGTGTTCATTTTTGTTGCTGCTTTTGTTGGGTTCTATGTAGAGTGATACGATCTTTGTACATTATGTAGTAGAGATCGTAAGAGGAGAATGCTTACCATTTCTTCTGGGTTTTCTACATTTTGGTTTCCTTCCTTATGCTTGATTAATAAAAGATAAGTGAGTTGAGTTGCTGAATCAATGTGCTTTTGATTTTAAACACAATCTAGTTCATGCACCAATTAAGCTAGCGTATGTTTTGTTCAATTTTTTTGTTAACAATAAGCAAGGCTAATGTATAAAGATTTGCATTAGTGAAGTGATTAAATGCACCAACATATATATGCTCTCATATATATGCGCCAACATATAGATGCATCTTATTAAATGCCCAAACACATTCGAGATCATTGAAAAGATCCTCACCCTTAAGTCTAAGCCACCGATGCAAACTCACCAACCAACTCTAAGGGTGTGTTTGGCTTAGAGGATGAAAATAGAAGATAATTTTTTGAGTTACAGTAAAGTATAAAAGGTGTGAGTACCACAAAAAACACAATTTCTCTCTAATATTATTTCTTTCTTTTTTACCAAACACACCATAAAATGAGGACAGTAATTACAGATATAGCATTATGTTGTAATTACAAATAAAAATTTCAAAACTAACAGCATAAAATAGAAAATTCATGAACCTATTTTTCCTTTAATTCAGAGGTTTCAAATCAAAACATTTAACTCAATACCTACCTCTACAAAATGCAGTAATACTAAGTGAGAACAATATATACACAAAAATATCATAATCAACTTGTTAAAAATTTAGCTTCTACAAGCTGAGTTTGGAAAGAAAAAAAAATGAAGAAAGAAATGAAATCTTGGGTAGGTTTCGATGGGCAATGGATTATTTTCTCAAATTGATTGCTCTAGCTAGATGTCTAGTGTAACATCGTAAAAATTTAAATATGTTAGTTAGAGATAAAAAGAGAAATTACAAAAATATTTGAAGGAGAATGACCAAATTACCCTTTCCCTTGATATGAGGATTACCATACTACCCTTGAAGTAGAAATTACAATAATACCCTTAGATTTAAAATTACAATAATACCCTTAGATATTTTTGTTAGATATTTTGGAGAAACTTAAAGAAATCACAAAAATACTCCTGGAATGATAAATTACCATATTACCCTTAATAACAGATAAACATCACAAGAAAGATATGATAGGAAACAAATGAATCCAAGTGACAAGCCTAGAATATATTTAGTAATGATTAGACAGTTTAAGAAAAGAAACAAATTTTTAGTAACATAAAGAGATCTAATCAAGTGAAATATTGGATAAAGTCATAAGATTTTAGATGATTGGTAATGACACCTTAGTAGCAATCACATTTATTGGAAAACACATGAAGTACAAGTGGTATAAACACTAAAATTAGGTGCAGTCACATGTGTATGTATACATGATTTTAAGCAAAAACCAAAATAAGATGTCAATTTGAAGTGTAGTTGTGAGTGTGTAGATAAAGCCAGGCCTTATATGAATGAGATAAAAAGAGAACAAGCTCCTTAAGGCAAGCATTCCACGTGCATTTAGCCATTTAATGAAGGGAATCTTTGCTTTTTGCTTAGTAAGCATGCATTTAATGCATAAGATTAAAATATCTTTAGGTCATGATTACTTAGTTACATTAGGACCAAACCAAAGACTAACTGAGTTACATCCTAACTAATTTCTTTACATCCTAACTAAATTTTATACTATAAATACCTCCTTGATTTTAAAAAATTATGCACATTATTCTCTCATTCTCAAACCTCACGTTCATTTTCTTCCTTTCTCTCGTCACTTTGTTTTTCATTCTCCTCACTTCTTTAGTGTCTCCAAACCGTAACCTTCACCTCTATTCCTTCTTCTCTTCCTTACAAACCATCTAATACAAGATAAGACTTTCATTCCTTCAAAGACTGTGAGGTGTGCAGCCAAGTACCAGGTAGGTATAGGTTTAGGTTTATTTATCACTTGATTCTTGAGATTATTTGAACAATATTTTGGTGTATCTTACTCTTAAGCTTGATGAGATGTGGAATTTTAATATCTTGCTTTCTTGAAGATCTTTTATACAACTTTGCTTCAAGAAATGAGTGAAAGAGTTCAAGTAACATCAAGGTAGGTGTAGAAGTAAGTGTAAGTAGTAGATCTAAGTTGTGACTGTTTTAAAATTCTATATCCCCCTCTGTACTTAACCAAACGAGGTGTTTGATCACTCATTTTAAATCTTAGGATGTCCTCTATGTTGTCCTAAAATATGGGACCAAACTTATCAGTGAATCGTGCCCAAACTTTATTTGAACATAAGTTGTCCGAAATTATTCACACCCAAACAACTACTGTCACCCATTTTTAAAAATTTGCATCTCTTTCATTTCTTACTCAAATTAGGCTTATGATATATGGAATTAATGATCTAGATGTAAACTAAAACATAGTAAAAATTCAATCAAATCTGGATTGTTTACTGCTTGCAGTCGCAAAGACAATAAGAGATGTTAGTGACGCATTTTGAACCTGCTGATAGATTTGGAGTTTTGTTTTTAAAATATTATATTTAGAGTTTTAGAACTCCAATTGAAGCATGTGATACTTTATTAGAAAGCTTAGGGAGTCTAGTTTAACATACTAAAAGATGAGAATTTAATGACTTGTAGATTAGCACAAATTATAGGAAGAACTGAATCATATCTGGTGAGAAATCTTGTTATAATGTTCTTAAAAAGTGTTTTTGTATGATGATGAAATCTTGATGTTTTGTACCATAATTGCATGACAAGAGTTATATGTAGCTTTGCATGTCATATGCATTAAGAAAGATAAAAAGACATGCCTAGGGGTGAAGCGGACAAGTCCGTGAATAATCCTGATGGTGCCCAAAGGGTGATACAGTTGAGCTGAGCACGACCCTGAGGGAAAAACTTAATAAAGAATAATCCAAAAGGTGATACGGTTAAGCCGAACACAACCCTGAGAGAAAGACTGAAGAAAGATAAGACCTGAAGAATGATACAGTTAAGCTGAGCACGACCCTAGAGAACCCAACGGATGATATCGTTAAGCCGAACACGACCCTGGGAAAAAGACATATTGACCCAAAGGTGATACAACTAAGCTGAGCACGACCCTATGAGACCCAAAAGGGTGATACGTTTAAGTTGAGTACAACCCTGCGGGAGGAACCTAAGTCTAGTAATAAGCTCATTGTCTAGTTTAGGATATTAAAGAAGAGACTAATAAAGAAAAACTATGCATTGTCATGATTGAAAAATTATGTTTGCACTAATGATGAAGTATGAGATTATTTTTAAGTGTTTGTGAATAAAATGAAACTACTACGGGTTATATGTTTCTGAAATTAAAAATCAACTATTATTGTTCACATGTTTTCTTAATAAATCGAAGTAGTTGGAATGATGATAATGACACTGTATGATAAGTCATTTCACCTATTGGGAATTCTTTGAAATTCTCACTGTTTTAGTGTGTTCCCGTATCATTTCAAACAGGTAAATCAGGAGAAACAACTACAAATTGGGAACAAGCTGGAATATTTCTGTTAATGTTGCAAATTTGTTGTATTTTCTTATATGCTTTGTAATATATGGACATTAATATTATTTTATGAAATATTATTTACAAGTTATTACTAAATTTAGAAATTATTAGAGACAAAAAAGTTTCAACAATCTCTATATAAGCGTAATTTTCATAATACAGTTAAATTTCAAATATTGAGACAAGTTTTTCTTAATCGGATTTGGTTAAAAAATTTACGTTAGAAATAATTAACCTCTTCCGATTACGTATTATGACATAAGCATAATATAGTAATTGGAAGGGTGTCACATCAAGGGATGCTTCAATTCCAACCCCAATAGCTCATCCTTCTTAGTCCTTTTCTCTCTCTATAGCCCTCCTGCAGGTAGTATCAAAGCATCAATGAGTAAAAAATCAGGCAAGTGCTCATGTGCTGTCTGCTGTGTATGGATATATGATCATGAGAGTCTCATGATTTGTGCCACGTCCAAATTATGTATGTGTGATGAGAAAGTTAATGCGTATTTATAAATGAGTGAAGGTGGATGCTAAAGGGTGTGAAAAATGGATGAGTAGGCAAAATTCATCATGTGCTGCATTGACGTACTGCAGTGCATTGGTTTCTTAGTGAATGAAGGTGAAACAGAATACAATGAGTGCAGCATTTTCAGAGGGTGAAAGAATGAAAAATGGTGGTTTAAAATGACTGATGAGAGTATCTATGAGAATGGAAGTATCCACGTGAGAGAAATGGTTACTATTTACCACTCCATGTAAATTTATGACGTGTGGATGAGTGAGGAATGATTAAGTGAGGAATGAGCATGTAGGAGGAGGCAAATTCTAGAGAATGAATTTATTTTATTTATCGAAAAAGTGAAGCTTTTTTTATAAAAAAAAAAAAAATAAAATTTTATGGCATACAAAGAGATGTAAACAGGGTGCCTCATCACAATTTGGTACAAACCTGTCTTGTAGAGCATATTTCATTTGTTAAATGTAAAAAATGCATTTATTAGAACCAGACGCAAATTAGGCCGATAAGATGTATATTCTTTTTCATAGTAATATATTAGCAGCTTACATTATTGTCTATTTCAGAACCAGATACATTTTAGCTTGGAAAACACAACCCTCCACCAGTATAGGTGCAAAGCTTATTGGTATTTTCAGTTATAAAAGCACAGATATGCTTTGTGCTTTCTAGGGCCTATAGCAGAATCACTAAGCCCCCAGCAGAGACAGAGGATATGTCCCCATTACACAAAAAATACTAAAAAGGCCAACAAGGTGATGAAAAGTTATGTCATTACTTCAATCAACTCAGCCTATCAATGCTGAAAACATCATACTAAAGCTCAATGCTTAGTAAACAATTGACAGAATTATATATAACATGACAGTGACATAACAATCAAGTGCAAAATCTCTCACCCTGTAGAGTTATCAATTTGAGATTGATCAATTTCACAAACTTGTCAATCTTCATCACCAGAGCTGGCATCATCACTACTATAATCACTAGTATCACTTCCTCCAAGGTCCAAATTAACTGGCTGCACTTGAATAACTTCTGGTTGCTTGGGCTGAGGAATGTGAGGTTGCATTTGTTGCTCTGCAAATCTTGGTATTTGAAGCGAGTCCATGGGAGGCAAAGGCACAGGATCCCCTGGTTTCCACCCAGGCGGGGGCAGTGGCAAATCAATAGGCAATTGCACAGGCATCCCCGGCTTCCAGCCAGGTGGCATCGGAGGTAACATCCCTTGAAATGCAGACAAATTCGGAACTGCATTAGTATCCACCTGTGGTGGAGGCTCAACAATAGCTTCAACAATTTTCTCCTTGGTTTCAACTTCTTTAGGCAATCCAACATCAAGGTCAGCAAAATTATACAACTGTGAAGCTCTCATTTGCTCTTCTTGTGGTGCAGGTGGCAGTGCGCCACGGAGTGGAGCTTTGCCAGCTCCGAATTCTGGTGGTGCAAAGGTGGTGTAACTTATCCGGTGGGCATATGATAACATATCTGACAGCTTCAGCTGAGACAAGAAGGTTGATGAAGTCATTGAATCATCATCTCCAGATTTTGATCGCTTGGAGCGGCGGTAATCGGAGTAATCATCAACAAGGATATCGAGGCAACTCTCAGCCTCTTTGAGTTTGTTGGCAAATGCAAGTAGTGTTGAATCTTGGGTGCGAATTTCGTGGTCAATCTTTTGCTTGGCATCTTGAAGGTCAAGAATCTCTTGGAGTTCAGCAACAGCTTCGAAGATTTGGGTTTGGAGAACAGTAAAAAGGGAGATGATTTCTTTGCCATTACAAGGAGAAGTGTCAAGTGGGGTAGACGAATGGGAAGAGAGGAAAGTTGGAAGGGATCCATGGAAGGCAGTGATCCAAAGGGACCGATTGGGGGAACTTCAAAGAGCTTGGAGGCTAAGGAAGCCATTTGGGCAAGAAGTGCATGGGCTCTAGGGTGAGGTGGGAGGAGAGACAAGAGAGCAGAAGAAGGGGTTGAAGAGTTGCGGTCTTGGGGGTGATGGGTCTGTGTTGGAGGGAGCTTCGGAGGGGTAGGGTTCGGAATTGATGGGGAGTTAGGATTTGCGAGGCCTAGCCTAGCAGGGGACTGAACAATTTGGTGTTGAAGCATTTTGTGGTTCTAGAAAACACTATAGGTAACAGATTGGAATGAAGGGAAGAAGAAAGGAAAATTAAGTCCAGAGGTTGAAGGATAATTGAACTTCAAGGCGCACAAAGCATTATCTCCTTTCACCGAATCGTTGTGGTATAAAAGACATCACTAAGAATGAAGCACAAAGCTGAAAAGCATCATAAAAACAATATGAGTTTCTCAGGAGCTAAGATAATAAATCCAACACACTAAGAATCACAAAGTAATGAACCAAAGGGGAAACACAAAGAAGGATAAAAAAGAGTCCAAAAACTAACAAGCAAAAGAATCAAACACTTGATGCCAAACAGTTGTATTGTACTTTAAACTAAACCGGACAAATAGTACATCCATTGTAACTTTCAGAAATATTAAAATAAAATATAATAACAAGCTAACAACAGCCACGCAATTCACTAATAGGTTCTTGGCACAGGTTCTTATGTGCAAGAACCGTCCTTCAAAGTTCAAAGAGCCCAACCAATTGCAATAAAAAAAAATTGATTTTTAAGGTCTCTTTTTAACAGATTATAAGAGAAAAAGATTAACTAACCATTATAGGGGTGTATACGGGTTGGGTTAGGTCAGGTTTGAGAAAACCCATCATCCAACCCAATTAAAAAATCTCGGGTTGGGTTGAGTCGGGTTCCAGTGATTTTGCTGCCAAACCCAACTCAACTCAGTCATGAACGGGTTGGTACGGATTGGGTCAATTGGATCATGAAATTTAAAAATTAAAAATTTCGTGGACAGCGAAGGATACTGCTTGCTGTACTATACAAACACCTAAGCAGAGAAAGCAAACTTGTAGATGGTGCCCCCTTGCATAAACAATAGTTACATAAAAATGAAGACATGATTGATAAAGGCATTATCGCATGAATTGATCAAAGTTATAGACATACACTAATGTAGGCATACAATTCATCTCAAATCTGTAAAACACTGAGAAGCAAAAAAAAAAAAAAAAATCAAAACACTGTATGAAAAGATCAGAGATCAAGAAACAACAAACCTTTTAATTTGGTGTTGAAGGAACCTCCGACGTCAACGGAGGCGGCGACGGCAGCGACTGACGAGAGCGCCGCCGCGACGAGAACTGGTTTTCGTGTGAGAGTGAGACGAAGGGAAAACGAGAAGAGAATGGAACTGTGAGTGGGGGTGGCGGCGCCGGCGGTGACTTGGTGTGAGAGGAGAGAAAGACGTGACGGAAGAAATTTGTGGAGTATCAGACATTGAAAAGTCACTAGTTAAATTGCTAGATGATGGAGTATGAGAAATTCCACAAACAATTTAGGGTGTATTTGTTTTGAAGAAAAAATATAAAAGATCAAAGAAATTTTATATTTTATTTTATGAGATTTATATTTTTATATTTTATTTTAATTATAAAAAAATTATTTATTTTCTCTAAATCAAACGCATCCTGCGACGTACGGTGTTAGATCTCCTACAGGAAAATAGAAGAATATTTAGAGGAGAAAACCATTGATTAAAACCAAAAAAATAATATAATTCTAAAATCTCTTCCAATTGCTTGACTAAAATTGTGAAGGAATCAAGTGTGTTTAAAACAAATTTCATCCTTCCGATTGCAACAGTGAACTGGTAAAAGGATAAAGTTATTTGATTCACAAAGAAGAATGTTAATAATTTAAAAAAAAAAAAAACAAAACCATAGCACGTTTTTATTATTTTATTTAATTATTTTACAACCTTTAAACTTCATACTTCATCTTTACCATTGGGATAGTAACAATCACTGTTTTGGCCAAGAATGCCATCAACAAACAGGATTAACCTTGAAAGATAGAAAAACACAAATATCCAATTAATCAATCCACATGCTTTGCAAAGGATAAATAAATAAATAGTGGAGAATATAATGAGTGTTTCTATGCACAAAACAAACCGTTAATACGTGAAGAGAAATAATATATTTTCAAATCTTTATATAAGAAAAAGGTTGAATACAAAATACTTGTGCCGATGTTAGAAAAAAAAATGTTTTTTTTTTAATCATACAACGATCGGAAGAAGAAGCGAGTAGAACTAAATAAATATATAATACACCTGTATATGTAGTTCTTGTCCAAAATTTCAAACTATCTAATTAGAAGAAGCGGGCAAAAAACAAATTAGAAGAAGAGACATTGCTTAACTTCTTGTGGTGATCCGCATGTCTACAATGGTGAACATAAAGGATTTGAAATTTTGAATCAATTAATTAATTGAGTAATATGATATATAGTATGCAATCTAACTTTTTGACCAATAACCTATCTATAAAGTTTGATTATAGGTAAGTTATAATAATATTTGAAAAAGATTATAAAATAATTTTATTCAAAATGTTAACTTTTTTAATTGGGAAATATTTTGAAACATAAGATGTATGATAAGATTGAATATATCTATTAACTTTTTATTTCATCTCATTTTCACTTTATTGTTTAATTTTTTTATTACATCATTTATCATATTTATAATTTTTTTAACTTAAATATAATTTTTTTCTATATTGTGATGATATTATTGTGTGTCACATTAGCACAAATGTCACATCATCATAAGGAACTAAAAAAAAATACTTGGACTAAAAGAAAATAAAAATGGCATATATTTATAGGCATATACAAATATTTAAGCCTTGAATATATTGTATAACTTAAATTTAAATATTTCTAAACTCTTTTCTTCCTCCTTCAATACTTTAAGTCCACTCACATATTACATAAATAGAGAATGCAACTAGGGATGGATCTAGGAATCGACTAAAGGGGGATCCAAAAAAATTAATATTAAATATTAAATTTTAATAAATAAAAAGTGGATAAACTAAAATTTGCTAATAAAAAATATTGAAGTTAAACATAAGGTATGTTCAATTCAAGACATAAGTGTCTAAACAATAGATAACAAATAATATGTTCTAATAAAATTAACGAAAATAAATTACCTATAATCAAATAATATGAGAAAATGTATGCAATAATAAGCGATTCTTTATTCCTATTGTTAAATTGATAGCTAAGCAATATTGACAATTTACACATTCTTGATTTTCTACTTATGTGTGGTATCGTAGTTAAAATAGTTTTTATTTTTATAAACAAATCAATATATTACTAAAAGACACAACGGAGCTCATAAGTACGTAACAAACTTACAAAGAGAAAGTATGACATGCACACCCCAAATCCTATATGCTTACCATCCAATGCATACAACAGTTTACTAATGCCTCTCCAAAAAAAGTATGAATTAGGATAGAAAGGGGTGTTAATAGAAGTTGACAAAGAGTGGTGGGTGGGTGGGGGGTTGCCCCTATTGAATTTGTCTCTAAATGCAACACTATAGGATCACACTATATTGTATAATATGCATAACCTTTAACACATTCATCATGCTTAGAAATCAACCAAATGAAATATCCATAACGTAATGACAATAATTTCCATAATATAATGACAACAACCATGTTTGTTGTTGTGTTGGTGTATGTTGATTCTAATGATGACTCGTTAATAGCAACATAACGACTGGTGAATACGATTGGTGCAACAAGGTAATGTAGGTACAAAGTGATTCACAGTTGCATGTGTGAGCATTAAGTAAGAGAAAATGTTATGTGAATGAGAAAAGATATAAGCCTATGTCATGCCTATAGGAGTTTTATTGTTAATGATGGAAACATGTCAAACTTACACTAGGTTAAGCTTTTACTAAAAAAAAAAAGGAATGATTGAATATGCAAGCTTGACCTTTTTACTTAAAGTGTCTTACTAATTAGTGTTTTTATGACATTTGTTAAGAAATTAAAAAGAGAAAATATTTATTGTGGAGATCATAGGAGAGTGTAAAAAATGTCATAGACAACACAATTTTATGCATCCTAATAAAAATCTTTTTCCTTTTAATTCATTGACTAATGTCCTATGGGTACTATTAACATTTATCTTACTTAAAAAGACTTTTTAAAAATTCTAAATCTAATTTAATAAACAAGCTAGGCCATGTCTTACATAGGCTATACTATAGGTTATTTTTTTCCTATGAGTAATTTTGATAATTTGAACAAAACATTGTTATTAACGTGACACCAATGATGTGACACTTTTTTGCTAAAATGATACATGATAATGTTGTCATAATGTTAGCAAATCAACATATTGTAATGGAGTTTGATGGTAGATATTCTAACATCAAATTCTCAGGTATCATTAAAATCATCTTATTCGAAGTATTATATGTTTTGGTGTTTGATGGTTCATCGCAATTTTGTTCTTATTAAAAGACGTTTATAAACTACCATTGTTTTTGACTCTTGAGTGATGTGTGATTTTATGATATTTCAAAATTAAGCTGCAATCAAAGCTAAGGGGAAAGAGTGACCTAAGTTCTAACACTAATGTTTTGACTTCAAATTCCCAACCATCGTTAGAGTAATATCAATTTAAGGTATTATTTGCTTTGGTGTCGATAGTCTGTCATGATTTTATCATTATTAAAAGATGCCTCAATGGATTAAGGGATGATATTTATATATTGTGCTTAATTTTGACTCCTAAAAAATCTTAGATTTTCTTATATACCAAAATAATAAAAAATAAAAATAAAAAAGTTTTAAACATACAAAAATAATTGTAAAGTATAAACGAAAAAACACTAACTTATATAAAAAAAAATGTATTCAAGCAAATTTTCTATCTCTATTTTTCTCTCTTTCCCTGCCATTTAAATTCACCCCATTTCAAGATAGAAGTTGACTATTATCCTATAGGTGAAAAGGTGTTAGGGATCTGTCGATTTAAGTGTACCATATATGATATATTGTTGATACAATATAGACTATGGGTCTACCATAATTCTCCACCCATACAAAGTTGGTTTTTAGACCTTGCAAGAATTATTGGCCGAAGATATATTCACTTATTTAGAATAGATATATTATTATCGTGTTTCCCCCCTTTTTTATGGGATAAAAAGAAAAGGGAGTTCAATTTATGTTTTGTGAGTGTCAGATTTCCAGTTTCTATATATCGGTAAAGTAATGAATTTGCAAAATGCAATCTGGTTTCCGTAATCCTTTAGCCAAAGAGGGGAACTTAATCCGCATTTGAAATTCATCCCTCGAGGATGCTTAAGTCAAATTGGACATGGAGTTGCCATTGGAAACAACAAACAAGTGCACAAACAATACTACTAATTTTCCTTTGGTTTAGAAAATTAGTGCTATTTAAATTAGAAAATAAAAAAATTGAAATCAAATTATCTACTTAACAATCAAAAGTCTTTAATTTGAGTGATCTTAAATTTAATTTTTTTAAATTTAATCTTAAATCATAAATATTAATAATCAGTAAAACAGATAAATACTCTGTATTAACCCATATCATATATAAAAAAATTACATGCATAACTCCTAAACAAAAGCATAACAACCGAACGATTAAAAATAAAAAACAGAAACAGTTTTACCAAATAAGTGTAGAAAGAATAATCAAATCATTAATTCAATCAAACCCAATTTCCTAGTACTGTTTTTCTGACCCTCTCCATAATCCATCTCTCTCTCTCTCTCTCTGCTTCTTTTCCCTTGAGTTTCTTATATTTGCAGAACAACATAGGCACACGCACCTTTGCATTTGAGGGTTTGTGTCCCTAACTTTGGTCCCTTAAAAAAATAAAAAAACAACACTGCTCCAATATTTTTTCTTCCAACATTCATTGTTTCTCTCTCTTAAAAAAGAAGCGCTTCTCTCTCTTTCTCTCTATACAACCCTTCTTCTTCACTTTGATTTTCCGTCTTCAATGCGAACCCAACCATGATCCTCTACACGTAATCCCACCGTACCTAACCTAAAACCCTTTTGATCTCTCTGTTTCACACCATGTCCCAAGGATCTCCCCCTCAAGACACTACCGAACCCTCGCCGGAATCCGATTCGCGTAAGGAGGAAACGACCGCCACAACCACCACCACCGCCGTTACCGCTGCCGTAGATGCTGGTGCTCCTCTCGTCCCCACTCGAAGTCGCCCCTCCCGCGCCTGCACCATTCGCACGGCGGAGCGCCTCCACTCGGCGTCGCAGCCGGTGAGGCCGAAGGCCGCCAGGAGGGAGCCCCGCCGCGAGGAGTCGCCGCAGCAGCTGCAGCAATGCAGCAAGATCGTGACGCAGCTGGTGGAACCGCCCCCGCTGGCGCAGTTGCGGCGCTACAACCTCCGGTCCATGTGGGAATTGGCTTCAATACTCAATTTTTTGAATGTGAGCTTGGAAAATGTTGTCTTTTTTGCTTTTCGTTGGGTTTGTTATGCATTCATATTCTCTGTGTCTCAAGGTTTTTGTGGTTGTTGTTGCAGCTGTTTAGGCCTCTTTTGAATATTTCAGTAGAGTTTTCGGCTGAAGAGTTTGAGACGGCTTTGCTCACCCCAAATGACACATTGGGTGATATACATATGCCTTTGCTAAAGGTTGGTGCTTTTTTATTATTTTTCTTCCTGTGGTTTGTTCTTTTGTATAAACTGCATTTCTTCTTTCTTCTGTGAATGTGGGTGATAAATCTTAAGTTGTAGTCTTTGTGGGCTGTGTTAGTTTTATGCTTGTTGTTGCTATTGTTAAGAGTTTGTTGGATGTTGCATTGGTGTGTTTTTGTTGAATTTGAGTCATTTTGCAGTGGTGGTGTTGGGGTTATGGCTGCATATCTTGAATTTGAAGTTGTAGTTTTGTGCTAGTTTTGTTGAGTGTGCCGTTGCCTGGGTGTGAGAGAAATTCAGAGCTATGAAGTGGAGTTCTTGTTAGTGTAGGGTATTATTAGGAGGCTGCTGTGGTTGAAAGAGAATAGATTGTGCAATGGGGCATGTGTTTTGGTTAGTGTAAGTTTTTGGGAATGTAAATAAAATGACAAAGGTGAGAACTTATCCAAATGGGTCGAATCTGAATGATAAACTTGGGTACAAGTCACTACTTGACTGTTGGAATGAGTCTTAATTCAATGGGGTGGTTGAAACTTTTGGAATCTGGAAATCGATGGAAGGGACTGAACACTCGCAAACGTGGAGTTTGTAAGTACATTACTTGTTTGATGGACTCATGGCCACAATATGGTTGACCAATATAATATTGGAAGATCGACATGATTGTTTTGCTATTGAGTTCAATGTTTGACTAAAATTGGTAAGTACAAAGCAGGTACTTGATTGGAGGTTTTTGTTGCATGTAAGAGAAACCCTTTCTTCACCTTTTGAAAAGGATAAATGTGTGTTGTTCCTTTCATGTGCATGAGTGTTAAACTGGGGACTTCTGCTGATTGTGTGTGCTCTCTGCTCTGATTTAGAGGCCAATTTCACTGTTTAAGGATAGTGTGCATGGGTGCAACCGTAAGATTTGTTTATTTATTCCTGTTGTTTCTAAGTACAACTTAATATGCTGTATCAAATGGTTACAACATCCAAATGTACCTGCGGAATTTTTTTAGCTGCGTTTTGGCATTGTTGGCCCTATTCCTAATTTTCTTGGTTCAAATCAATCTCAAAGATAATCATGATCATCATTGCAAGACTCTGATGTATAATTTGCTGGACAGTTTATAAAAGTGATTAGGCATCATCACAGAAATTACTAAAGAAAAGGCCTACTCTGAAGAATTCTCTGAATTTGAGACAAAAGTCTTCGTTGTACCTAATTCTTACTGCAAAGTTTCTTACATGAACATGAACTATAGCTTTCTAGCAGATTTTAATATTGTTGGAAAATTATTCAGTAAAATGTTTGAGGATTTAGCTCTGTATTGAAACTCCTGTACTACAATGAGAAAGTGTTTGTATTAGAGATGGAACATATTCTACACTAACCTGATGTAATGAGTTTGTTGATGGAGATGAATTGATCCAAACAATGGTAGTTGAACTGTTTTGAAATTTAGCTTTTTGGTTGAGTATTAGAATGACATCAATCTGCATGAGTCTTTTACTAGTATCTTAGTTCTTAGGTACATAGGTTGCTGAGTGATAAAAGATAGTGGGGACTGGGGTGTGAGAAAGTTTAGGCTGTTAATGTTATTGGTCAAACACTTCCAGATCTTGCAGTTTTGTATTTTAAGCTGCAGTAATGCAGTGAACCCTGTCTCTGTCTCTCTCAATGTCTATGCCACTATAAAGTCTATACTTAGACTGGTCATTCATCTATTGAGTTATGTGCAGAGTGGCTAAGCAAAACTTTGGTGATACTTGAACTCATTTAAGTTTTTAAAATTGGATTTAATATTATAATAATATCAATCTTGCTTAGTCTCTTTTGTGAGTAGATAGGTAGATATTGTCAAATGAGTGAGAGAAAGTCAAGGCTTTTTAATATAAGTGGTCTTGCTATTTAAGAGCTTGTAAGAGTTGTTTGTCATTGTCTTTTAAGCAAGAGTTACTGCCTTACAGGGCACTGATCTCTCTCAAAATCTGTTCCTCTGCAAGATCAATACATTTTTTTTGTATACAATGTCACAAGCTTGCTAAATTGCTGCTGGTCTGATAACAACATCAATTCTATGTTTTTATAGGCAATTCCTCCCATTACGCGAATGGCACTCTCACATGATACTTGGATAACTGTATTATGCAGAAAATTGAGAGATTGGTGGCAATGGGTAATTAGACATTTTTTACTCAGCAAAGCAAGCTGATAATTCAGAATTCAGAATAATATAACATTTTGCAGTTTCAAGAGCTAATATGAAAATGGAATTCAAATGCAGGTTGCTGATGGGGATCTTCCTATTGTTGCTTCACATGGGTAAGTAATCAGTTAGTCTTGCAATATCTAAAATCCATTTTATGTGTTTACCAAGTCTCATGTTATGCTGACATGACAGAACGGAGTTTGAAGTATATAAATCACTTGATCCAGGGGTTCGTGTGGTCATCTTAAAAGCATTATGTGACATTCGTGTTGAGGTACTTTTACTATTTATTTTTATGTATCTATATTTCTTATATTCCTTTTCCTTGAATGAGTGAATGCCAGTATGGTAGGATGAGGCCGCTTTCGTTGATTTTAGCTTGAATTTTTGAAATGATGCAATCTATTCATGATGAATTAACTTCCATTATGATCCATACATGAGATTTATCCTATTCACTATTTTTGTTTGCCTGGTTTTATGTTCAAGTTGCAACCACCCTTCTTAGGTTTATTTTATCCTGTCTCTCATATTCAGTGGTTCTTTGGGCTTTTGTAGTTAGATAATCAGCCTCAATAGTTTGTCTTGTAATACAATATGCATGGCTATGCACTATTTTAGTGCGCCAATGGCTATTGTGTCTAACTAATCAACCCTATTCTACAATAACTTTCTCTGTGGGGTTTGAAAAAGGTTTTTTTTTTTTGGGGGGGGGGGGGGGGGTGAGGAACAGCAGAGTACAGCAAGTATTCAAATTCGATCAAAACTACTAAGTGCGTCCATGAAGGCAGATTGAGGGGCAAATCATTCATAGCCTGACTGACATATCTTACCTTTAATCATCCCTCTTGGTAATGTACATGATTAAACTTGGTTTTTTTGCAGCAAGAAGATATCAGAGGTTACATTGACAGATCGATCAAACATGGCATTCCACTTTCAACATTCTGTAAGGAGCGTATTGGTGGTGATTCACATGGAGTTTCTTATTGGTAATATACATGTGCTTTCACTTCAAACTGTTCAAAATTTGAAGTGTCATACTGGAAAGTTAATGTACATTTGACTTTTTTTTTTGCTTTTTATTCACATGAGTGCAGGTATGAAGATGACCAAATTATTGGTCATAGGTTGTATAGGGAAATAAGGAAAACTGAGGTGGTTCAAATGAAGAAAGGGAAACCAAGAGGTTCCCAGGTTTTTTCTAATACAACCTACCAGTGGGAAACAGTTGCTACCAATTTTGATGAATTTCAGGATGTTTCTGTAAGTTACTGAAGCTCATCTATCTATGTTCAGTGGGCATGTTTTAACAGTTGATCAGTGTTTTGCTAGGAATTGGCACTTTTGAATTATAAGTTTTGAACTAGATAATGAATCACTTGATAGGTTAATAAGTAAATTAATGTGATGTAATATCTGGAATCACAATTGATACTACTTTTATTATGATTTAGAAGCCCTAACTTCAAAAGTTATAAGTGAACTTATTGAATAGGAAACTGTTATTTAGTAGAAATCCAAAGTTAATTATTGTCCTTGAATGAATCCATTAGATTCACAAATTATTAATCAAACCTAATAACAACAAAAATCAGAACCTTGATTGTTAAAATCGTATGATATTCTTACATACATTATTTTATGTTCTTCACATTTCATTCTTTTTTTGTCATTTCACATGACTGCTAAAAATGAAAAATCTTTTTTTGAAATATCAATAAGTAAATTTAAAAAACCTTACATACTATATCTATATGCTAAAGAAAAAATTATTTTTCCCAAAATTGAAATTTATTGAAGTAGAGTAAGTACAGAAGTAGAACACATTCTGTAATCTGTAGGACACATATAAATAACGAGAGACAAAAGAGAGGGAAAAAAAAAAAGATGAGAAGGTTATTCTGTTTGAGATATGTGAGAGAGAACCCTGAGAATAATACATCGGATGCAATAAGCACAGTTTGCTTTCTAAAAAAATGAGGTGATAAAGCTTGATTTCTGAAGCTGCAGGCATTTCTGAGGCAAGAAACCAAGTGAAAGTGTCTCACATTATTGCAAAAGATTTTGCCTGTCATTTGAGTTATGAGAACATTTAATCATAGTTGTCTATCCTGCTGTTCCCAAAAATACTACAATGGAATGGTGGATAGTGGGATGGTTGCTATACCAAGGATTATGGATACACCATGAATAATTCATACTTCAAATTTAAATGCTCCAAAATTAAATTAACCAAAATCAAAGATGTATTGATAATTAATAATTAGAACTTAGAAGTCAAGTATAGCCATACAATCACCTTCAATCTAAAGCATAAATTATCAAGTCAATAATCAAACAGCAAAATTAGAGCAGAGAAGTGGGTATAACCAGAAATAGAACAAGCGTGGTTGGCAACTAGCCAAAACTGAGCAAATGGCAAATAAAAAGAGGGTAACAAGTAACTAATAACAATTGTCTAACAAGTTTGTGTGCTGGCACAATTATGTACTCAAACAAAAGCAATAGTTAAATAAGTAACAAGTATAATCAAATAGAACAGAAAGACTAAAAAATAAATGACCTATGCATAGCAGAGGTGGGCAGAGATATGCAAGAGAGGAAGAACTTGAAGAAAAGGATGAAGTCATACCAAACAGAGATGGTGGATCGAAGATCTGAGAACAGAGGTTTGGGCCACTGGAAAAAGGACATGGTTGGCCTTAAAATGCTTGGCAGCTGCAGGGAGGTAGTCTGAAAATGTGTTGGAAGAGAAGAACGCCAAGGTGCGAACAGAGTGTGGCTGCTGGGTTTTTCTGATGGATGAAGAAATTCTAACCCTTGAGTTGTACTGATTCTAAAAAAATTAGAAATAATTCCCTAAAAAAAAAGAGCAGACAATGGCAAAATGTTGGAAAAACAAAACAGGAATTTTGCCCAGTTCAGAGTCACAGCTTCATAGGCAGAGTTTGTCCATGAAAGGCTGCAATCTCAGCCACAATATGCATGAAGCAAAGAACACATTCCAACAGAGAACTTAAAGCAGTCAGAGGGTGCAATTTGGCACTATTAGTATCAAGTACTTTCTATTTATAATACAAATTAGTATGTTAAAAAAACCTGTAATTACCTAATTGCACTTTATGAAATGAAAGAAAACTCTCCCATTAGGAAGAAGTGTATGGCATATTTATTTACTGTACCTTAAGCTTCCTTTTTGCGAAGGTGGGGGTTTAGTTTAACATTGTTGGTCAGACTGAAGTCTTCATTAATGTTGGGAACCTGAGAGATCAGCAGCAATCATTTAATGGGAAAAGATGATTGTTCAATCCCATCCCATGATCTACCCTTTGACCAATATTACTTTATAGTTTCATTAATTATAAACTTTCAGAATGCTGATACAACAACTAAGCCTTTTCGCACTAAGTGGGATTGATTACCCTACTTGAAATCCTATGGTTTACAACTCCCTCTATTTCTATGTTGTTTTCTGACAGACCCAAGAATGTTGATATATTTTTTATAGATAGTAGCATTGACCATTATTTTTTTTTTTTCATTTTCAAAGTAAGGGAAATAATACAAGAATGATCTAACTTTGCCATTTTTCATAAAGATTGCAACTTTTTATTTTTTCTGTAATTTTTTCGGTTGAGCTTCATCTTATTTGCTTTTATTCATCTGATTGCACAGGAGAAGCTTTTCACAAGTAAAAACAGAACGGAGGCATCTGTAGGGAAGAAGGTGAAAATAGACATGCTCCCTGAAATCGAGAAAGTGCACAAGGTACTTTATTTTTTGCTTGTTTACTTGCCCCACCCCTTTTTTAGGTTATGGGTGGCATGGGTTGAGAAAATTGAGAAGATGGGGCATTCTGATTTCTGAGAATTGAACTTGAATTCATGTTTGCTCTTCTTTTTACCTTGATAAATGATCCATGAAGAGTCCTATTGTGCTTTTAACTGACAAAATTGATCTGTCTTCTGCAGAGAAAGGAGAAGTTGCTGAAAAAACAACACAGACAAGCTCTTCTTCTTGATAATTTCTTGGGTGTTGATGGGCTTGCCCCTGGGCGTTCACTTCGTGATAGAAAACCTGTTACCTACACTTTTGGTAAGAAGTTTTATCATAGTTTGCATTTTGTTTTCACAGCTGGAGTTGGCCTCTTCATTTTCCTCATTTTTTTCTTCTTTTCTTTGCATGGACTACTGGAGTATATTAGACAGTTCACTATTTTTGCAGTTGATTGTTGTGGGTATGTGAGGGCCCTAGGTACCTTCTGGGGCAAGTAGCGTGAATAACCAATA
>PYAF01002691.1:1010194-1055611 GCA_007407185.1 Glycine tomentella | reverse complement strand
AAAAAAAAAAAAAAAAAAAGGTAACAAAATCTGGACATGGGTAAGTTGACAGTTTCATTGTGCATCCAGGATGCAACTTTATACTTCAACTTCCTGTTTAGCTATTATTATTATGATAAAAAGTTTACCTGAACTACCTAATTCTGTTTGGTTGGACAAAAGTAAACTTTTTTTAGTATCAGTATTTGCTGATTTTACATTGACCTAACTTTTGACATCGCTGTCATTGCAGATGATTATGATCGATCCATCAATGAAGCAATTAAGATAACCAAGTATGGAATTCATCTTTTGATCTGACATTCTTGTTCATCTTTATGGCTGTTCTTGATGTGTTTTCATTTTTCAATATTACATATGGCCAGTCATGTGCATCTGTTTGCTCTGTACTCACAGCATAGTATATGTTTTTCTCTTTATCAGACGGAAACCACCATCCCCAGAACATATACCTAGGAGAGAAGCAGGAGCAAAACCTGAAGCTTTAACCAATGGTAAATGGAGTGGTCCTTCACATGACCCTCAAGACCTGAATTTTGGCATGCCATCTCCAAAATCACCTGACTTCGATGATATGGAGGAAGAGAATCAAACTGACATGTTGGACTTGGATCGAAGGTTTGTAGTTTTGTTTTTCTCCCTTCAAATCTGTTCCGATGACTTGTATCTTATTTCACTGATAATTGTTATTTCACATCAGCAATCGGCGAAGACAGAAGCCTAAACGGTATTCGGAGAAAGAGTTTGTTGAAGCACTGTCGGATAATGAGGCTGACTATGACAGCGATGATGATATTGTTGGAGAAGCCGTGTATGATGAAGAGTATCTCCAGAAACGTAAGCAGAGAAGGAAGGCTTCTAGTAGCTCTGGCTCTGAAGGAGATGAAGAATATCATTGGGATGAAGATAATGTTGAAGACGAAGAAGAAGATTCCTTGAGTGTCAGTGAGGATAGTGACAAGCCCCATAAATTCAAGCGACTGGCAGGCCGTACTAGGAGGGAAACTAAAGTCAGGTATGTGGGTGAGATTCAATCAGGTCTAAGACGTAGTAAGAGGGCAAAAACAAAAAGTCGTATAAATTACCGAAGGTACGAGATATCTGATTCAGAGACAGAGTTCATTAAATCTGACAAGTCCAATGCATCAGACGATCACTCAGATCCTATTGAGAATGGGGAGTATATGATGGAAAGTGAAGAATCTGACGGCAACGACGAGGAAGAAGAAGAAACCAAAGAAGTTGAGCCCGTTACTTACCCTGCAGAAGAAAACAACCAATCTCCTGCTGTAGAGGAGAATGAACAAAACCAAAACCAGCCTCCTGAAAAATCTAGTAGTCCAGGTCAGGAGGAAGTTGAGGGCACCGCAAAGCGACGTTTCCTTGATTTGAATGAGCTTGCCCCTAGCTCAGGTTTTGATGATGGTCCAAATACAACAACACTAAAAGATGAAGGCGGCAATGGTGATAATTGAAGCTACCCTTTTGCTTACAAGCAATCAAGGAAGCCAAGAGACATGTATGATAATAGAACTATAAATTTTGTTGTGCCTAGAGGAAGTTTCGGCTACATCTCTTCCTACGGCAATATCTAAGCAGCAGCAATTGGTGCATGAGTTTGCCACCAGAAGCAGCAGCAGCATGATACTGAGTTATGTAGATTAGGTAGTCATTTTTTAGTATTTAGTGTTTCTACATCAAAAGAAGGGTCTAAGGAAAATGAATGAGAATTTGTTGGGCGTTATTTGGCCCATGCAATCGGTGTACAATAACTGTTAACAATTACTGTAACTTTAAAGAGATATTAAGATATGGCTTTTGATTATCAAGCCCTGTAGTTTCTCTCTCTCTCCCTCTCTCTCTCTCTCTCTCTCTCTCTCTCTCTCTCTCTCTCTCTCTCTCTCTCTCTCTCTCTCTTCATGGACTCTTGATAGTGATCAGTTTTTGAGCAATAGGGTTGCTGGTCTTTGTTCATCTGATCAGATAAAAAAAGGGTCTCACTTTTGATTTCTCTACATAAATTGCTAGTTTCCCAGCTGTTTGGGATTGCATGCTTAAACTATCTTCTTAATGTCGTTGGTTTTCATGGTGATTTTGCTAATATGAAATAATCTTTATATTTTTATATACAAAATAAAACTTTTAATTGAATGTTTGGCATATAATATGTAATTTTTAAAAGCATTGCAACAATTTTAAACTATTAAAAATGATATAGCATGGACAAATTACATTTTACCCTTATGTTTTTTTTTAAGAAAAAAATCACACGATATTCCTATTTGCTAACGTGTATAATATATATTTTAAATTATTTGAATGTACTTTGTAAGTGTCATTGTAGGTGTTAATATAATTTGTATAATATCAAGTGAAATTGCAAGAAATGACAAGCGATAGTATAATTTGTTAAGTTTTTACTCCTCTAATGTGTGTGAAGTTTTGCTGATAAAAATAAAATGTGTGAAGTTTAATGAGATATGTAAAGTGGTAATGTGTATTTGTATATAATTTTTTGTCACTAATTAATAATGTATATGATACCAAAAAAAAGTGAGAATGTAAACGATTCTATGAAATGACATTCTTAGAAATATTTCTAACAAAGAATATCATTTTTGTAAATCTAAAATTGTGTTTGGTTAAATTTAAATATTTTTAACAATATCTTATTTTAAAACTTAAATGATAAAAAAAAAGTTGGAGTGAAAATGAAAGTTGATAATCAAATTAGATAATATTCTCCCTATTTCCATCCTTTATTATTAGAACATAAATATCTTCAAAACAAAATTATTAGAACATAAATCGAACAAAACATATAATATTTTATTCCTACGAATCAATGATATCTAGGAATATCTTTTAATTTTTTTAAAGGAAAGAGATGCCAAGGTGTTTATAGAGTCTCAGGAATAGCTTAAAGTTTATAACAATCACAAAAATCTTACATTGCTAGGTTTAAATTGTTATGAATGATTTTACAAACCCGAAAACAAATACACTCTAAGAATGAATTCATCGTTGATAAAGTGGGTTAAGTTTGTAAAGCACTTTAATTTTTTTGGGGTAAAGAAAGTACTTGAATTCAAGTAATAATGGATATATTGATCATAATTTAAACGCCGAAACCACTTTTTCACTTAAGATGTCTATCTAATTGATATAGACAAAATAATATTGATCATAGTTTAAAACAATATTTAAAACAATATTTAAACCATTGGATTTAGAACTTCAATATCTTTTAAAACTCGAGTAGGTTTTCTTCCGGAAAATAATGGACCAATAGGGCCATCTGTTGCACCTAAAGAAGCACCACATAGACCAATAGCTGCAGTAAAGATTAGATATTCAAACAATGCATCATACTGATGACTATGTAATCGTATTAAGAGGCAGACAGGAGAATGATGGATGTAGCTGACCCAGAAAATGTATAGCACTATTAGTGGACCAATAGTAAATATATATATATATATATATATATATATATATATATATTCCTTGAAGTTATTGGACAAAGAAGAAAAAGCAAATCAAACTCACTACTTAATTTCAACTACAGTCTCACATTTGACATACTAGAAATTAAATGCAATGCATCATTGCCAGAACCAAAGCAATAGACCCTTCAGAAGCAAACTTGCAAAACCGTTTGCGACGTCTCAAATTCTCCTTAGTTGGAAGACGGTCCAGCAAGGCTCTTATCATATTACAAGGGAATCCCTAACTATGACATGCATTAAGGTTTTGGTTAAACTTAATTGAACAAATCAAATTTAATTGCATCGATTTTTTAATCATTCATGTGATAATTATGTTGAGTGTCTGAATGCTATTGTAATATTCTGTGTCAAGTCTTTAAATGTGTTCCCTTTAAAGCAAACATTATTTAAGTTGTTATGTATTGAAATTGTGAGATATTAGGCATATAAAGGGAGGAAAAGGAAAGAATAGAGATTAAACCTTGGTTTGTTTGTGATGGAAGGAAGTATTATTTATGAGGAATATTTCAAAAAATAGTGGGTCTCACACATTTTTTCTGTATTTTAATTCAAATATATTTTTTAATTCTTTTCTCTTTCACACCCTAAACGTTATGAGATTAATATTGACTTGATATGATGCAATGCATTATAATGAGATGATATGATAAGATGTTTTAGTAATATACACAAGGTTTTAAATTATTAATAACTTTCAAAGTTTTATCACGATTCTTGATATTGTGAGAAGTTATAAATGAGTGCAACTATGTAACTACAATTATGATGACAAAACCTTAATATTGTGGCTAAAATTAATGTAATTGCCAACCATTTATTATAACCTTGATTATACATATGTTCGATATAGAACCTATGATTTGTACATGAGGCATAATTTCTTTAACACCTTAACTAATGATTCAATGAAACACACCATTTTACTAAAGTAAAAATAAAATAAAATAAAAACAAGCCCCTAGCTCCCTCCCGTTTTCTTCAAACACCCGAGACCTCACTTTGCTGCAACGTTTGTTTTTAACAGCACCCTCCCTCAACCTTTCATGTAATTCTCTCTTCTCCATGCCATCTCCATATTCTTCTTCCTCTCATTCTTTCCATGCTTTTCTCCCATTGTTTCAAAATTCACAAACTAATTAGAACATGTTTGGATAATAGTTTACTTTGAACGTAACTAGTTTTCATTCTAAAGCAACAAAAGACTTCTTCCTCTCATTCTTATACTTTCTTGTCTTGAAAAATAGAAAAACCCCGCTGAACGTGGTTTCAAGAGGGAACCAAACACACTCTTACACCCATGAGGCACACAAGCATGGCAAAAGTAAGTGATTTGAGTTGAAAGAAACAATACTCATCTCTTAAAAATTCTATTAGAAACTCTTTGAGGTAAACCCAAAAAGCTAGATGATTATTTGTATAACATAGTCGGCTTTGTATGTGAGGTGTTAAAAATTTGTTGGCAATTGAGACTTTTCTTGTTGTCGTATTAAATGTCCTTATAATCCCTCTAAGATACAACATGACCTTCTCAGTCAATTGCTAAGACAATAGAACTTGTAAGTAAATGAACCTAGGATCCAAAAATTTAGAGAGAAAAGGGTTGAGAATGGTGTAAAACTAAGTCAGCGAAAGCTCATCCACGCAAGTCCCTCACGTACAACTACTAATCACTTTGAAAGCTTTAATCACATGTTGATAAATAAACAAGAGAAACAAAACATGTCTAGGCAATATGAGGATTCTTGCCTTTTAAAATGTTGGGTAAAAGTGGCGCAAAAGTCTTACCCTCAAATAAACTCAAAGGTGGATTATCGTCAACCTTCAAATCAAATGCGGAAACGTAATCAAAAACACAAAAGGTAGCGGGAGAGACAATCATACAACAATCTGTTTTACATGAGAAAACCTTCCCTGAATCTGGAAAGGAAAAACTCACGGAACACTGGTCCAGATCAAATATCTACTATAACTGGGAATTGTTACAATGAATCAAAACACACCAATGTGGTGGTACACTCAACCTCTCTAACAATGGTGATAATCAACTCTCAAAGTGTTTCACTCTGATCACTCAAATATGCAGACACGTAGGCTTGCTCAACAATAACATTCAAGACTGTTACTTGAGGCTCTCAAATATGCGGAGACTCTCTCACGCTCAAATCTTCCTCAATGTTTGTGCCGTTTACACTCTCACGTCTCTATCTCTGGTCTTGCCTAATTTTACCCTCAATTAATGTATTTATAGTGGAAATTACGTCTGGAATATTAAACCCCTCAAATGGGCTTGGGCCAGCATTGATGGAGTAAAGTCCAACAATTCTCCCCCTACTACTTCAATGCGGTAAATCAAATACAACCCGGCATCTTCAGTTCTTCAAAACAACCCGGCTTCTCTATCGCGCGGGTTTGACACAACTCATCAATGCGACGAGTGTATCATCAACCCGGCCTCTTCAATGAGACGGGTTCACCAACGGCATCTTCACAACAATCTTCAAATTTCCTTGCTGATACCGACTTGGTCATTATATCCGACCAATTCTTATTCGTGTGCACTTTGGCAAGTCCGAGCTCTCCATCTTCCACAACATCCCGAATCCAATGGTATCTTACATCAATATGCTTGGAACGGGAGTGATAAGTCGAGTTCTTCGCCAGATGAATGGCGCTCTGATTGTCACACTTTAGCTCGTACTTGTCCTGTTCATGGCCGAGTTCCATGAGGAACTTCTTCATCCACAACATCTCCTTGCTTGCCTTAGTCACGGCAATGTACTCGGCCTTGGTTGTCGAGAGTGCCATACACGCAATCTTGATTTCCAAGAGATTGCTCCTCCAGGAAATCTCATCAGATATCCGATCGTCCACTTCCTTGAGTCGGAATCTCCCCCTAAATCAACATCCGAGTAGCCTTGCAGCTCGACTTCACCATCTCCAAAACGGAGGCATAAATCGGATGTGCCTTTCAAGTACCTGAAGATCCACTTCACTACTTCCCAGTGCTCTTTGCCAGGGTCCGAAAGAAATCGGCTCACCATTCCAACTGCAAACGCCAAGTCGGGTCTAGTGCAAACCATTGCATACATCAAACTTCCGATGGTGGATTGGTACGGGATCTTCTGCATCTCATCTTGGTCTTCATCGGACCTTGGACACTGCTTCTTATTCAGCTTCAAGTGTCCGACCAAGGGAGTGCTAACTGTTTTGGCCTTGTCCATGTTGAATCTCTTCAAAGTCTTATCAACGTATTTGTCTTGACTTAGCCACAATGTTTCTTCTTTCTATCCCGGATGATCTTGATTCCAAGAATCTGCTTCGCAGAGCCGAGGTCCTTCATCGCGAAGGACAAACTCAATGCCTTCTTCAATCTGGCAATCTTCATCTTATCTTGCCCTACAGTCAACATATCATCAACATAAAGTAGTAGAGTCAAGGAATCTCCAGTCTCATACCTCTTCGCAAATACGCAATGGTCGGCTTCAGTCTTCACAAACTTGTGCTCATTCATGAAAGATTCAAATTTCTTGTACCACTGCCGAGGTGCTTGTTTCAAGCAATAGAGACTCTTCTTCAGCCGGCATACCATGTCGTCACAACCAGGAGCTTAGAACCCTTCAGGTTGCCCCATATATATCTCCTCCTCCAACTCACAGTGAAGGAATGTGGTCTTCACGTCCATCTGTTCTACCTCAAGGTCCATCGAAGCCGCCATGGCTAACACAATCCGAACCGATGTCAGCTTCACAACAGGAGAGAAGATTTCTTCAAAATCAACACCTTTCTTTTGATTGCAGCCTTTCACTATAATCCAGACTTTGTATCTCGGCTTCTGCCCATTCTCTTCAGGTTTGATTTTATACACCCACTTGTTCTTCAGAGCTCGTCTTCCTTTAGGCAACTCGGTCAACTCATAAGTCTGATTCTCATGCATGGAATTCATCTCGTCCTGCATTGCCTTCAACCGTTCTTCTTTGTCTGAGCTCGTCACGGCCTTATCGTAACTCTGAGGTTCACCATCTTCAGTAATGATGGCATATTCATTAGAAGAGTACCTTGTAGAAGGTCTTCTGTCTCTAGTGGGGTATCTCGGTTGTTCTTCTTCAGCAGCTTGAGAACCCGATGCATCACAGTTCTCCACATCAACTCGGACCTCAGTATTTTGGTCCTCATCAGCTTGTTGCTGGTCAACATTTCCTTCCTCGGGCTCTCCCTCTGCTTCAACTCGGACAGGAGGGACAAGTTCTTCACGTCGAACAGGAACCCGAACTTCGGGCTTCAAGATGTCATGAATTGTCTCATCTTCATGAAATATTACATCTCGGCTTCTCACTATCTTCTTGTTGATCGGATCCCAAAGTTTGAACCCAAACTCGATTTTCGATGAACTGAGGTAAATACATTCCTTAGTCTTTGCATTGAGCTTCGCCCTTTCATCTTTAAAGACATGCACAAAAGCTCGGCATCCGAACACCCTCAGGTGGTCATAGGTCGCTTTCCGACCTGTCCAGACTTCTTCTGGAATGTCTCCTTTAAGTGGTCTTGACAGTGACAGATTGATCAAGTCAACAGCTGTCACGACGGCCTCTCCCCAGTATGCTTTCGACAATCTGGCATTGGATAGAACTCCGGACCTTCTCTTCAATAGTCCGATTCATCCTCTCAGCAAGTCCATTCAACTGCGGAGTCTTGGAAGGTGTCTTCTCAAGTCAGATCCTGGCTTCTCTACAGTAAGCTTCAAAGGGACCCCGGTACTCACCACCATTATTTGATCGAACCACTTTCAACTTCTTGCCAGTCTCCCTTTCCACCATAGCATGGAACTCTTTAAAACATTGGAGTACCCGATTTTTAGTCTTCATCAAATAAACCCACACCTTGCGGGAATGATCGTCAATGAAATAAACAAAGTACTGAGCTCCTCCAAGCGATCTCTCTGACATGAAGCAAACGTCAATATAGACGAGGTCTAGGATCTGCCTTCGTCTCCTAGGTTGATCCGGTCTCACAAGCGAAACCCGGTGCTACTTTCCAGCTAGGCAATGTGTGCAACTCTTCAACATTTGGCCCTTCAACCCGGTCAATAGTTCTTTCTTATCCAAAATCTGGAGTCCTTTCTCGCTCATGTGACCGAGGCGCTTGTGCCATAACTCCAGGCTCTGTCCATCCCGGATGGCATTGGTTTCTCCATCAATCGTCCTTCCTTGCATCACATATAAGAAGCCTTCTTTCTTACCTCGGGCCACAACCAAGCTTCCCTTGGTCAGCTTCCATCTTCTTTCTCCAAAGTAGTTCACTAACCCGGCATCATCTAGCTTTCCAACCGAGATCAAATTCAAACACATGTCAGGTACATGCCTCACACCCTTCAGCATAACCGGACACCCTGTATCTGTGGTCAGGGTTACATCTCTAACACCAACAATCCTGCTGGTCACCTAATTTTTCATCTTCACGACACCAAAATCTCCCTTCCTGTAAGCAGAAAAGAATCCCTCATGTGGGGTGACGTGGAACGAGGCACCAGAATCAACAATTCAGGTGCAATCATCATGGGCAATGTTCAACATTTCCTTACTAAGGACGAATATCTCGGCAGTCGGGTTTGCAGCCACAACCGTGGTACTCCTATCATTTCTCTTTCTGGGAACAATCTGGTCCGGCTTCACACAGCCGTTCTGTTCATCATTTTGCAGAGCTTAGTAGTCTGGTCTCTTGTGTCCTACCTTCTCACAGTAGAAGCACTTCAAGTCATGCTTTGGCCTTGACCGGCCTCTGGACTTATCTCGTCCACCTCAATCCCAGCTTTTGGTACGTCCCCGAGAATCAGAGTTTCTCCTATTCTCAGCAATGTTAGCCTCGGACGTGCTGGTTACACCCCGTTCTCTTCTCCTGGCTTCTTCATTCAGGAGGTTGTCAGTCACAACATCCATCTTCAATTTTCCATCAGGAGCCAAGTTACTCAATGTCACTAACCAGAGTATCCCAGCTTTTCGGCAACGAACTCAATAACAGCAAAGCCTACAACCCGTTATCAATCTTGATGTCGACTTTGGTCAACTGATTCACATTACCTTTGTAGGTGCTGAGGTGTTCTATCATGCTCATTCCATCCTTGTATTCTATCTTCACAAGTCGGCGAACCAGGTGTAGGCATGGCAATGGGGTCCGGACCCGTGGGTATCCGTCCGAACCCACCCGGATGTCAACAATGAAAAATCGAGTTGACCGGGTTCAAGTTCGGGTTCGGGTTTTCCCCACTTTATAATTTTGGGGGCGGGGTCGGGTTTGGTATTGGTGATATCCGCCCCGCCATAATTAAATTACAAATTTACCCTTATATATATAAGAATAAAATCCCGAAACCCTAACCCTCCCCCTCATTTCTCATTTTCGACGGCTGAACCCTGGACAACAACTTCTCTAAGTTCTCTCTCACCCGCAACACCACAATTCACTTGCTCTCTCTTTGGTATTTCTTTCTTCTATTGTACTGTTTCAAGCTATTTGTTTGTTTTTCCCTTTTCTGGCCTTAGTATCATCCTTTTGCATTATCTCATATTGTTTTGTTCCTTAATTCTGTATCTGATTTGACCGTGACTGGAAAAAGATTGAAGCATTTGTTGGATCAAAGACAGTCATACAGGTTCGTGCTTACTTCTATACCTTTCTTCTTTCTTTCTCATTTTAGGATTCCAAAATGTGTGGTGAGAGAGATTAATAAGATTAATAGGATTTTTTTATGAGGGACCAAAGGGGATGAAAGGAGAGTGGCGTAGGTCAAATGGGAGAGAGTATGCTTACTAAAAGAGTTGGGAGGTTTAGAGATAAAAAAAAGTTAGTAACTTTCAATGGTGTGATGTTGTGAAATGGTGTGGAAGAGATGATAGAAAGGACTGGTTTGCTGTAAAATAGGAAACGAGTGGGGATGGAAGATAGCACGTTGCTAGCTCAGTTTTAACAAAAGTACAATGTACCAAAGCAAAATCAAACTAATCTATTTGAAAGGACAACACTTATATATATATATATATATATATATTGCTTTTTCCCACAGTTTAACTGATTTTAAGGGTGCTAGAAACCAAATCAAGTATTCATAGATATTGGTCTTGTATTAAGAAAATTTCCCTCACTTAATTATAATATGTTTCAGCAAACCAGTCCTTTCTATTTCTCTTTTTTCCTTTTCTTTTTTATCATATGGAAATTATTTTTTAAGAGGATATATCATATAACACGAGCAAGAGAATGAAATAAGAAATGTAGGAATTTTGTCTCTTGTAATCTAGAGATCAAATGATAAAGCATGGTCAGACTTTGATCTGTCAATCATTATAGCAATTGTTTTTTGGTTTTTGGAATTTGGACTATTTTTTGAACTATTGATATGATGAGTGTACCTTCTTGATGAATTTCTATGTTTGTGGTTTTATTGCCGAATGTATGACATTCTATCAAAAGCTTACTTATTTATTTGTTGTCAAAACTATACGAAAGCTTTTTAGAGGATGTATCATTTTCCCATGTACTAAAAATAATGCTTCCATCATCTTGTTCATTTTGTTGCTTTGGCTGAAAGCACAAACTTTGAAGGAATCATATATGTAGTGCAAATTATATGAATATTTATTTATTTTGGTACAAAGGCACAGAGATATGAATAATTTTTCTATTGAGAGGGATATGTGTAAATATATTACCGTCCATGTTAGAAACTAAATAGAAAATTTTATTTGAAGAGGAATTATTTAATTTAATGCCCTCAACTTTTCAAATGGTTTTTATCCCACAAAAATCAAATGGTGTCAATTTAGTAGTACATCTATAATGAGAAAAGTGAATATAATAAGAGTGGAACTTACGTGAATGGGGTGCAAATTTTGGTTATGGCTTTTCTACTCTCTCTCTCTCTCTCTCTCTCTCTCTATGTAGCTGTAGCTATAGCCTCTTTACTTCTAGGCCTATTTGATATATCATTTCCCTTGGTTGTTGATCAACATTTCAAAGTTTCCATTGTGAACATATGCTTGTATTTTTTATGAATCAAGCAGGGTTGTCATATATATATATATATATCATTGTGTCCTTGAGTCATATTTCATTTAATTTGAATTACTTGAAGAAACATGAATTTGAAGTGGAATAATCACAACCAAAACCATTAATTTCTCTGAACATATTGAACCTTCAAAGCAATGGGCTTTTCAAGTTAGTTAGCATCATAGCATGGTATTACTCTGAATTTGAACTTCTGGACATTGTTTCCTATGTTTTAACATCTAATGGGGATGTTCATTAGAGGGATCTAGAACTTGATGAAGATAGGTCAGGCTGAGGGTCTAGAGTTGTTGATCAAGTTACATTTATGGACTTTTCCTTGATCATCTAATTTAGTTATGTTCTGCTTTGTTTATAAATGTTTCTTCAATGTACAAAATGATGCTGCACAATTTTATTCCTTTCACTTTATGCTCTTTTTATGTGAATTTTTAACTTGAATTTTTAAGTGTTCGAGGACGGGGGCGAGGCAGGGAAAACCTACCCCCGTCGGGGGCGAGGGGGGGCAAATTTCTGACCCCTGTCGGTTTTCGAGGGCGGGGGCGGGGTTTTTTTTAGAGGCAGGGGCGGGGGCGATATAAGCAAAAACCGCCCCCAACCGCCCCCGTTGCCATGCCTAACCAGGTGTGCTTTGTTCCTAGAAGTCTTCTTCTGAATCATGGATTCTAACTTGTTCCACAATTCGTACGCGTTCGTGAACTCGGACACGTGCTCAAAGAGGCTTTTATCAATATATTTCCTGATCGTGGCCACCGCCTTATGACTCAGGATTTCCCATTCCTTGTCGCTTTTGCCCGTTGGTTTCAAAGCAAGGGTAATGGGCTCGAATAGATCTTTGCAATAAAGGTGATCCTCCATCATCGGTCTCCAATACGCAAAATTGTCTGCAGTCAACCTGAACATATCTCCGTCGTGGGTGATACCGCTGGTCTCCATCTCGTCTCCTTCAGAACCCGTTGAACCCGAGCTCTGATACCATTGTTGGGAAAAAGTGACGCAACAGTCTTACCCTCAAATAAATCAAAGGTGGGTTATCGTTAACCCTCAAATCAAATGTGGAAACGTAATCAAAAACACAAAAGGGAGCGAGAGAGACAGTCACACAACAATATGTTTTACGTGAGAAAACCTTCTCTGAATCTGGAAAGGAAAAACTCATGGGACACTGGCCCAGATCAAATATCCACTATAACTGGGAATTGTTACAATGAATCAAAACACACCAATGTGGTGGTACACTCAACCTCTCCAACAATGGTGATAATCAACTCTCAAAGTGTTTCACTCTGATCACTCAAATATGCAGGCACGCAGACTTGTTCAACAATAATACTCAAGACTGTCATTTGAGACTCTCAAATATGCGGAGATTCTCTCACCCTCAAATCTTCCTCGATGTTTGTGTTGTTTGCACTCTCACGTCTCCTATTTCTGGTCTTGCCTAATTTTACATTCAACTAATGTATTTATAGTAGAAAATTAGGTCTGAAATATTAAACCCCTCAAATGGGCTTGGATTAGCATTGAAGGAGTAAAGTCCAACATAAAATACCTTTAAAATACAACATTATGGCGTGTTAGAGAAGTATTAATTTGCCATCGACATCTGTTATTACTTCTTACAAACAGTAGCAACTTTACTTTCGTTAATTTGAATTTTCTTGGTATCATTACTGCTCTTGGTGATCCATTATAAGAGCCCATATTCATCCGATCTTTAAATTAAACACACCCCATAATAGACACACAGATTCCATCTTCAAGGTTTCCCCAATATGTATTTTAACGTCAACGTGATAAGACATTGCAAATAAATCATCAAGAACAATATTTATATACAAGTCAATAAGGTCTAATCAAAATAAATAATTCTAATTTCCAAGTAAAAGTCTATTTTCAAAATTAAATCCTAACTCCCAACTTCTATGACCAAGTGAATTACAATGAACCATAATCATTGCACTAAACAATGAAAGAGAAAGATTGACTCATGACTAAGACCAGAGTGCCCTCCACGCTGTGCCACCAATTACCATCATTCATTTCCGCAAATTTTACTGGTAAATATCCAGGTTAAACTCGATGAAATTCCTTTTTAATATAAATAATTTATGTAACTACTCATTAATTATTGAGTTTAATTATCATTGGTTGAGACTGCTATCAGAGGACTCACCATTTCTCCTTTTTGACTAGAAATTCACAAAATTAATTCGCACTAACTTCTCTCCTCAACGCTTTCAAATTGGTGACCAAGTCTGTTTGAAAGAGTGAATGCAACCTTTGGATCATGAATTTGGTGAAAGAAGAAAAGATCGAGTCGTGCCATGCGTATTCCGACTTGATTTTTTGTTTTCATTTAAGAAATTTAAATAATTAGAGAAAATAATTTACTATAATATAGTATTAATCACAAGATAACAGGGATGGACAGCTTCGATGATAGAATAATTGAGACGAAATTAATGTCTCCAATGCAAAAATATAATTATAAAAATTAAACCTTGTAGGTAATGCAAATAGGTGTGTAAACCAGTCGAGTTTAGTCGGAATTAGAAATTTAAGCTTAACGTGTGAATAAATTCAGCGGCTTTTTGCTTAAAAGAATAATTGGATAGCTCAAGCTCTTTTCCAGAGGAGTAAATGAATTAAGCTATTTATTAACTATTCAAAGCTGACTTATTAAATACTTAACACAACTTATTTATTTAATTGATAAATAAATTTAAACTTGAGATTTGACTTGATTATTTAAACGAAACTATTCCAAATTTTACAAACTTGACATTAATAATTCGTTTATACACACAAATATGATAAAAAAAAATTATATAGATTTTGTAATATCATACTACATCTTTAACACAATTTATATTTGTTGATTATTATCATCTAGTATAAAAATATTAAAATACTAAATTAATAAAATTAAAAAATAAGAAAAAAATTCACAAAATAAAAAATAAATAAGATAAACAAATCAAACTTAAGTTTTAGTTATTACAAGTACAAACTTTTAATTAGACTCATTTAAATACGTAAATCAAGCTTTAAGTCATTCACTTTTTTTCCACAGATCAAATCTAAATTTCAAGAATTCTAGTATTATGATTGACTCTATTCATAGTATTATGCTCGATTCAGTTTATTTACAACCTATTTATCTCATTTATTTAAACAAGTCTAACGTTTGAAGTAACTTAACTTGTTTAACTAATTTATATATTTTTATTATTTTGAGAAAATTTTCCTTTGAATTATTTTTAACTTTATCAATACATTTAATAAAACATTTTAATACTAGATAATAATCTATAAATATAATATATGCTATAAAACATTTTAATACTAGATAATAATATCTATAAGTATAAATATATGCTAAACAACTAATATGTTATAAAATCTAGGTAATTGTAATTTATGTTTGACTTGTTTAAATAATAATGAAGCCTAATCCCAATCTTAAACTTATTTATTTTATTAAACAAACGAGATTTATAGCTTAGCTCATTTACAACCATAATTGCAATCTAATCTCCAAACAAGCCTTTGCATTTTATTTTATGAACCCGTCTCATCGTGGTCAGAGTTAACTAATTAATAGTTGCTATCATTACCCCCAAAGCAGAACCAACACACCTTGGTGGGAGATTACTTAAAAAAAAAAAAAAAAAAAAAAAAAGCAGAACCAGGTCAAAATGATGGTGAAATAGAAAAAAGTTGGAAACGTGGAATTAGGGGAAAAGCAAAAAGCACTAGCATGGTGTAATAATAAATAATCTATATTTTCTATGGATATCGAATGCTATCCCTCAAATTATTATACAGAACTTGCATCTGCATCAAAATATTCCCATCCCACCTTCCCCTTCCTTGTCATCTTCCAATCCCCGACCAAAAGAATTGAGAACCCGAAAAAGGGGTACGAAAAAAGAACCAGAAAAACACTAATAAATTGATTTTTTTTTTTTTTTTTTTAAAAAAAGGAGGCCATTTTATACAGGGCGTTGTTTAACTAACCAAGCTCCACAGTTATTTACACAATACGAAGGGTATGGCTTCACTGCAAAACTTGTTTTCTCTGTCCCTCTTCACTGGAATCAAAGATCACACAACCTATGTTTTTTCTCTCTGTCATCTCATGTTGCAGCATTGAGGCCTTGAATTCCTTTGCAGTTTATCCCACAGGCACATAATCTGCCTAGGCGATTGGTAATGGGCGGTGTAATAGTCTTCTATGCAACCAAACTGGCAGAACTTCAAGCTATGCGAGTAGTGTACTGGTTTTGAGCTGTTGAATTGCTCCACCCACATTCCCATACTCACATCTTCCATCTTGAACAACTGCATAAGAAGAAATCACAGAAACATTCAGCCAAATGGAAGGAACTCAGGTTCTGCCACTATGGAAGAACAGAGAAAAAAGGGCAATGAAAAATGTTTACTAACCCTTAATTTATGCATATTGAATTCAGATACGATGTAGCGTGCAATATCTGATGACAAAATATAACCCGGGCCATTAGCATAGGGTGGGTAATCCTCTTCTGGCCACTCCTGGAGAAAAAGAAGGTAACAACAACAACAAATTAATACAAGAAGTTTAATGTGGTCACTGTAGGAAAGTATGGGACCTAAGTTGTTAAATCAATCACAATATGACAAAACACACGTAAGGACCATGGTATACAGTTCATAAGTTCAGACAGCTGACAAAGGGTGCAACTGCAACTTGTAGCTAAAACTATAATTAGAGAGGACAGGATGGTTGAATGCATGACAAAATGGGAAGTGGAAGCTAAGAAGAAAACAGGCATGTTTTGGATCAAAATATAGACATTTTGTTAATTGACATTAACATAAACAAAATTACAATGTTTTCCAAAGTACTCTCAATTCTAAACAGAAGCACTGCAATGGTTGTGCTTACTTCATATGTCACTGCCCATTTCCCATAGCGCAAGGGTTTGTGGTAGTAATTTATGTTCCCAATATAAAAGCTTGAACCATCTGGAACCTTCCTTGCTTCATCGATAACAGCATCCACTCTAACAAAAGTGTCATCATCACCTTTCATGACATACTTAGCAGAAACTGTTTGTACCTATGAACAATAAGAAGCAAATCTTATACATCAATGAAGAATTTGTATTTTCACAACTCAATTTTTTTCTTAATTAATCAATATCTCACCCCATATTCACATATGGCCACTGTTTTCAACACAACAAGGTCATAGTTATCCAAATAAGGCACTATTACAATATCACCAAAAAATTCTGCTTCCTTCTTCAACTCTGCATTAATTTCTTGTCTTGCATGCTGCCAAGATTTCAATCAAATAGTAAGAAACCCCAACTGACTATCAGAAATAAGATCTTAACTCTAAATACTGAAAGCCTGTGAATTAGTAACTGTTACCAGTGCCACAAAGAAACGAGCAACCACTGCCCCAGACTTGATGAGCCTATGCTGCATCCATGACTTCCTCACAGCCATACGCTCAGCAAAATGGTTTCCAGCCGAGAGGACACCAATGAACAATTCGATGCCAGACTTAGGAAGTGGCTGAGCACGCCACCTAGTGGAAAATTCGAGATGCCGCTGTGGGGCAAAACTGGGATGCGATGAAGGCAAAGACGCCGCAAATACAGAGTGGACATCAATGTCTCCAGTCAACGAAAGCCCGGTGGCATCCTCAAGAGTAAAACCCTGCCAAAACATCCAAAAAGGAAAAATCAAGCGATCATGCAAATCAATCTACAAGTCCTGGTTAGTAACTTCGAGGGGAAAGATATATATATATCACTCACAGTGCGATAAGGAAAAGAGGTCACATGCCTCCCATCAACAGAAACATGATACCCCTCCAGCCCAGCACTAACAGTAAGAACAAAAAGCTTCCCCTCAGAAAACGGGAATGGCCAGTCAACAGTTACTTTCTTCGTGCGCCCTATCAGTCTATTCAACCACCACGTCGCCTTAGACCCCTCCAAGTGATCTTCATCATCCCGAATCCACTTCTCACACTTCACCATCCTATCAACTGCATCCAATGCAGGCAACAACTCAATTCAACACAATCAATCACAATCAAACACAAGCAACCTCACACATACAAATTGGAATATGACAATTTGGAATTGGAAAAGCAAATTAAAAAAATTAAAAATCCACCAAATTTCAACAAAAAATTGGAATATTCGAACATTTCTTTAAATAATTTTCATCCTCAATCAATCAAAATTCATCGAGATGACTCGTGACTAATTTATGAGTTTAATGATCATGCAATAACAATGTAAAGTATTTTTGCACCATCGTCCAATCATAATTTACCATTAATGACTTTTAAAGTAACCGTCATAAAAATCAACAAACAATATATGGTATGGTGGGTTGAGATTGGACTCACGATATAAAACTTTTTACACTTTGAGTGTATAATCCTTTTTCTCCTAATTTATTATAAAAATCAACAACCCTTACTATGATCCGATGAGCTTGTAAAGTTCGTTAGCTATGCTAAGCAAATTCAAGCAAATTCATCAATCCAAAGAAGGAAAGAAAATTAAAAATTAAAAACAAAATCAAGAGAAACCATAATCGAACACATCATAAAACATTTCCTAATTTAAGAATTTCCAAATTTAACCACGCAAGAAAATAAAAAAACTTTTAAATTTCAGTTCCGAAACTCACCGGTATCATCATCGGCCTTGGATTTCCAACCGTCACATCTAAGAGCAGAACCCCATTGCATGCGGTAACACGTGTTGAGTTCAATCACAGGTTTACCACTCCAATCCCCCTTCAACCTCGGGTTGAAATGAAAAACCCTAGGAGGCTCCTCACCGTCAACGGTCTTCAGCCCCTGCAACTCCACCACGAATTGCGACACCATCACGGGCTCGTTCTCCGTCACCACCGTTATCTTCGGCTCGAAATCGGGCTTCGCCGCCAACGGCTTCCCAACGACCGTTATGTGGGACCCCAATGTGAGCCCACACGGTAACGGCACGACGCCCGAGACGTCAACAACATCCGAACCGGAAAGCGAAACCGAACCGGGACACGAACCGGGCCGGCTCTCGGCAACGGTTCGTGTTAGCGGCCTTCCAGTTTCGAGGTCTTCCCAAAGACTCCGTCCAAGCTCGCGCGCGTGCTTCACTTGCTTGTAGAGCTCAGACGACCCGTCGTTGACGTGGGAGTCGAACGCGGCGTCGTTTAGCACCAACGCGGAAACGACACTACTGTTGCGGCGGTGAGCGAGTTGACTCGGCGAGTCGGCATTGGAAACCGTTTTCAAAGGACGCGCTGGGGACTCTTTACGTAGCGAATCCTCCTCGCTTAGGAGCCTCGGGGGGCGCGTGGTGGTCACGCTTGCGAAGTCGGTTTTGAAAACAAACGGGATTTCGAGTGTAACGAGTACGAGGTACAGGAAAAAAACACCGATTAGAAACTGAATCGATCGTTTTCGTGTTAGCCACACCAAGGTTTCGAGCTTTCGTTTCATCATCGCTGAGGTTTTTTTTTTTTTTTTTTTTTTTTTGGTGAAGAATGAAGATTCTCTCTCTCGCCCCAGTTATGGAGAAGAGAACAGGCACCGAGTGAGAAAAGGAGGAGGAGGTGACCGACTTTGTGGAATAAAATAATAATAATAATAATTATAATGAAGAGAAACGGTAACGGGTTGTTTGAAAATTTGAAAAGTAAAAAAATAGGGGAAAATGATAATAATAATGGAACTGAAATTTCGTTGAAGTGGCCGGGGTGGGTGGGACCACTCAGCATTAAACTTTGTTGCAACGGATTCTTTTGCTTTAACGAGTTATGTGGCAGTGGCATATCAGACGAGATCTTCTGTACTAAAGTTGTTTTTTTATGATTAGTTGATAAATGAAATAAGATCATTTTTATTATGGTTCTATTAAAAAAATTGAAATGTGTTTTTCTTATAAGAAGTTATACTAAGTTGTTTATTGTGTTTGCAATGGTTTAAAATATTTAATTGAATTTATGTATTATTTTTAGAATGTGTTTACAGAATGTGCTTTATTTTATGTGCTAAATAATTAAAAAAAATTGATGGATGGCAAAATTAAATAATTTTTTTATTTTCTAAATTATCTCAAGAAAATATGTTAATGTGCTTTATAATTTTTTTCTTTAATAATTACTGTGAAAATGATGAAATACTAGGGATTATGACCTAGTTGATATAGATGGGAATTGATAAGATTGTTGGTACAAGCTCATGGTCGGGTCGGGTTTATATTAGTGAGGTGAAGTCAATGAATTATTATTCATTAATTATTTATTATATTATTATTAAAAAGAATTTATTATGTAAATAGATATTTCTATTACATAGTAGACTCATAATTCATTAGTTGAAAAAGTTTAACCTGCTTTGGTACCATTAATGTAACAACCTGCCTCGTCGTTATAATATCACTAACAGTTAATCGTGCAAATTTTGAATTTTAATGAAAATTTCATTAATTTAATTATGAAAATGATAGTATTTTTTTTGCAATAATACAACTATCATACACAAGATATAATTACATAATTGAATATATATATATATATATATATATATATATATATATATATTGAATCAGGTCATATCATTCACATATTAGTACTTAATTCAGTTTTACATGTAATTACATATGGGATCTTACATATCTAACAAAAGAATTCAAGGAACTAACAAAGAAAGAGTTGATTAACAAAACATAACTTTTTTCCAAAAAGAACTTCAACGTCATCACGTCGGCTTGACGGCTCCAACCAAAAAGAATCTCCTCTAGAGTCACTTAATGTTGCTGATCTACTCACACGAACGAAGGTTCGCGATCATCACAGGTACCAATCACACGGTACAACAAATGTAAGGGTGAGTTTATTATATAAAACCAATAAGCATTAATAACAACAATTGGAAAGGAACAACAATAACAACCACAATTATTACCAGAACTCCATCAGTCCAATACACACTCGACAAAACCAATCAACCAATTCATTTCACAAATCAAACAATCATGATCAGAATGATGCATGCTCCTTATTTCATGTTCACCATGCAATGTAGTACCATATCCAGGGAAATAGCCTCTCACAAGGAAAATGATTCATCGCCTATCAGGGTCATCCTATCGTGCACTAGTCATTCCCCCCCCCCCCACGGTGATCAACTAGTGACGTACGGGAATTCCAAACCTAATGACCCTTTAGTACCTGCGTTTTCAACCCATAGAAACCCACAGGTACGTGCATGCCTTTAGTCTATTTCCATCAATGCAATATGAAGAATGAAACATGAGCATCATTAATGCATGACCATGGCTAGGGACACACCCTTCCTCGCAAGGATAACTAGTCATGCACTCCCATGTACATACACAATCATACAAATATGGGCTCACTGATGCACTGACCATGACTAGGAACACATTATTCCTCGCAAGGGTAACCAACCGATCACCGCATCCCACGTGGACATACATAACATACAACCATGGACACCATCAATGCATGACCTGGCTAGGAACAAATCATTTCCCGCAAGGATAACCAGTCATGCACCCCCATGGGTATCCATGTATATCCACATCACATAATGACATTGTTCACATCAACATTATCTCTCATCAATGTCATTATCAACATCATGTCATCTCAATATCATCATCATACATATCAAAATCATCTCATTTCAACATCATAAACTATATCAACATTATCTCATTTGAACATCGTCAACCACTTCATCATAAACATCAATAACAAATTCATCGCATTCCATTAGTCAAAAACATTGTTTGTTCTTGAAAACAAACATACACAGGAACAAACACACATCAATCATAAATACATTGCATCCCATTGGTTAAAAACATAGTTTTTTCTTGAAAACCAGCACACATCAGGGACAAACAGATATCTCCATAATTGGGCTCCCTGGACCCAACTATGGTATCTAAACTATCGCCAAAATAATAAACTCTCCTTACCTAACTAGAAGTTCTCCCTGTTATAGTCTAGCGGTGTTGTTTCGCGATCCTTCGAATACGCGTACTTGTCCGAACGCAGAGCTCTATATACCAAATCGAAGACAATTTAGTATAGATTTCAAAGACAAGGTCAATGTTAACAATTTGGGTCAAATACCCACTCAAATAAAAAAGGGGCTAAAATGGTCAAAATACGCAGAGATGAGTTGTGAAGTTACTGTCCAAATTTGAAGACGATTCAACAGTTAACGAATCCGTAATTGTAGTTTTACCAAAGCAGGTTATGGGTCAAACTTTCACTCTTGCATTACACACATAAATCAAACAAACTTTGCACAACTTAATATTCATGCCAAGCAATTGCATCAGGGTAATATGCACAACAATGCAAATAATCTAAATTAATCAAACAATCTAACAACACAACAATTACATCAAACATTTATTTTCAGTTATCAAAATTTCAGGGTGTTACAGGGGGCTCTAGTTGCTACTATCTGTTGAATAATAATAAACTTGATTTAGGTCCATTGGACTTAGTTGTTAAATGGTCCAATATCTAGAAATATACAATAGATGTTTAGCCCAAAATCTAGAATAATCCACTCTAGATATCTCCATAAAAGTATCCAGAGAATAGTTGTATCCAGAAACCACCACCACAAATATCTAAGCTACAAGAGTGTGGAAAATTCTAGGGAATGATTTGTAGCTATTAGATGAGAATTGTGTTGACAAAGTCTAACCATTGGTTAAGGAGGTCCTACTATTATAAATAAGAGAGTTCTCTAATATCCTTCTTCCAACAAAATGGTATCAGAGCTTTACGCTCTTTTTTTGGAGATATGGCAAGTAGCAACATGGTTCCTTTCTACGTCCCTATGCTCACCAAGAGCAACTATGATAATTGGAGTATCAAGATGAAGGCCCTCCTTGGATCACAAGATGTGCGGGAAATGGTAGAGAAAGGCTACGATGAGCCAAAACAAGGAGTTACTTTATCCCAAGCTCAAAGGGATAGCTTGAAGGATTCAAGAAAGAGAGACAAGAAAGCTCTCTATCTCATGTATCAAGGATTGGATGATGATGTTTTTCATAAGATTTTGGAGACAACCACCGCAAATGAAGAATGGGAGAAGTTACAAACTTTTTACAAAGGTGTTGAACCAGTCAAGAACATACGTCTACAAACTCTAAGAAGTGAGTTTGAAACTTTACACATGAAAGATGTCGAAAGTATCTCCGATTATTTTTCTAGAGTATTGATAGTGACTAATCAATTAAAAAGAAATGGTGAAAAGATAGATGATGTAGAAATTATGGAGAAGATTTTGAGATCTTTAGATTCAAAATTGATTATATTGTCACTGTTATAGAAGAAACAAAAGATTTAGAAGCTATGACAATAGAGCAACTATTGGGCTTTTCACAAGCCTATGAGGAGAAGCAAAAGAAGAAGCAAGAGGTTGGTGAACAACTACTTCAGTAACAACTCAACTCTAAAGAAAAAGAAGAAGACTTTGGCAACACAAGAGGATGAGGAGGATATTGTGGTCGAGGAAGAGGTCGTGGACATGGAAGAGTAAGCTTCAACAACAACTACGCGAATGAAAATCGAAGAGAGAACTCAACAAGAGGCCGTGGAAGAGGTAGTTCCCAACCAAGGTGTGACAAATCTCAAATCAAGTGCTACAATTGTCAAAGGTTTGGCCATTATGCTTCTGAATGCAAAGTCCCTACAAGATGGATTGAGGAAAAGACAAACTATATGGAAGATAGAAGTCACGAAGATGATACTCTATAGATGGTACGTAATGACATCGTAGGAGAACAAGAGAATACATGGTATTTAGACTCAGGGGCAAGCAATCACATATGTGGAAAGAGAGATATGTTTGTAGAATTTGATGAGAAAGTGAATGGAAATATCTCATTCGAAGATGAATCAAAGACATTAGTGATAGGCAAAGAGAAAGGGTATGATGTTCACTTAAAGAACAATACTCTTTCTTTAAGAGACAATAAAAAAAACTTGATTGCTAAAGTGCCTATGTCAAGAAATAGAATGTTTCTGCTAAACATTCAACACGACATTGTAAAGTGCCTCAAGGCCTGCTACAAGGATGCATCTCGGCTATGGCATATGCGATTCGGACACCTCAACTTTGGTGCTCTTGAATTGCTATATAAGAAGGAAATGGTGAGAGGGTTTCCTTCTATCAGTCAATCGGATCAGCTATGTGAATGGTGCTTACTTGGGAAGCAATGTCAAAAGAGGTTTCCGAAACATCAAGAGCCAACAGGCTGCTCAAGCACATACATACAGATGTTTGTGGACCATTGAAGCCAAGCTCACTCGATAAGAGTAATTAATTTCTTCTCTTCATAAATGATTTTTCAAGGAAGACATGATTATATTTTCTAAAGCAAAAATCAGAGGTGTTTGGAGTCTTTAAGAAGTTCAAGGCCAACGTAGAGAAAGAAAGTAGACGCGAGATCAAAGCCATGAGATCCGAGAGAGGTGGAGAGTTCACTTCTAAAGAATTCCAATAATTTTGTGATCATAAATTCATAATGGAATATGACAGCCTTTAACTGTTCCTAGAAGCCCGCAGTAAAATGGTGTAGTCGAAAGAAAGAATAGAACCATTCTCAACATGGCAAGGAGCATTCTCAAGAGTAAGAAGATGTCAAAGGAGTTTTAGGCCGAAGCCGTGGCAACTGCTGTCTACCTTCTAAACCGTTAGCCAACAAAAAGTGTGTGGGGAAAGACGTAACAAGAAGCATGGAATGGAAGTAAGCCTAGGATCTCTCATCTCAAAGTGTTTGGAAGAATAGGCTATGCACATATCCATGATGAGAAGAGGTCAAAGCTTGACGAAAAAAGTGAGAAGCTCATCTTTATCAGGTATGATTCTAATTCTAAAGACTATAAAATTTATAATCTGAATAATGAAAATACCATCATTAGTTGTGATGTGGAGTTCAATGAAGAAGAATAATGGAATTGGGGTCTACAAGATGAAAACTACAACTTACTTCCTAACTTGATGGAGGACGAAGAAATGGAGCAACCAAGGATGGAGCAAGAAAGACAAGAGACTATTACTCCCCTAACTTCCCCGACCGCAAGTCAACAAGAAAAACCATTATCAGTTGGAAGTTCAAGCGAAAAAGTATCATGCTTTAGAAGCTTGCAAGACTTTATGAGGTAACGGAGAATCAAGATAATCTCACTTCGGTTTGTCTCTTTGCTGACTGTGATCGAGTGAGTTTTCAAGTAGTTGTCCAAAGCAAGAAGTGGAGAGATTCAATGGATGAAGAAATCAAGGTGATTGATAATAATAGAACGTGGGAGTTAACCTCAGTTCCAAAAAGGCATAAGGTGATTTGTGTGAAGTGGGTTTACAAAGATAAAAATAATGCCAAAGAAGAAGTTGAAAGATACAAGGTGCGATTGGTGGCAAAAGGCTATAGTCAACGATCAAGAATAGATTATGATGAGGTATTTGCTCCCATTGTTCGCTTGGAAACTATTAGACTAATTATTTCTTTGGCAACTCAAAACAAGTGGAGCATACATCAAATGGATGTAAAGTCAACATTTTTGAATGGATTACTTGAAGAAGAAGAATACATATTTTAGTTATACGTTGGAGGATAAATCTAGCAACTGTCCGAACATATTCACAAAAAAAGTTACAAACAACTTGCAATTTGTTAGAAATTGCTGAATGCAACCAAAAAAATATGCTTATGGGCTAAAGCAAGCATCACGAGATTGGAATAGTCGAATTGAAAAGTACTTCAAAGAAAACAATTTCATCAAGTGTCCTCACGAACATGCATTATATGTCAAAATCAAAGATGGAGATATTCTAATTGCATGCTTGTACGTGGATGACCTAGTCTTCACTGGAAACAATTCAAGCATATCTGAAGAGTTTAAGAAAGTGATGAAGAAACAGTTTGATATGACCGACATTGGACTGATGGCACACTTCCTTGGCATTGAGATCAAGCAAAGTGAAGAAGACATTTTCATCACCCAAGAAGGTTATGCAAGGGAGATGTTGAAGACATTTAAGATGAAGGATTGGAAGCCTATCAACACCCCAATGGAATGTGGAGCCAAGCTATCCAAGTATGGTGATGGAGAAGATATTGACACAACATCTTTCATGAGCTTAGTAAGAAGTCTGTGCTACTTGACATGCACGAGTTCTAACATTTTCTTTATTGTTGGGTTTGTTAGTTGCTACATGGAGTCTCCAACTACTATGCATTTTAAAGCTGCAAAAAGAATTCTTCGTTACATTAAAGGTACTGTTGACTTTGGCTTGTTTTACTCACCATTTAATGACTATAAACTTGTTAGATATAGTGATAGTGATTGGGATGGAGACATAGATGATAGAAAAAGCACCATCAGGTTTGTGTTCTTCATAGGAGATACTGTTTTCACATGGATGTCGAGGAAACAACCTATTTTCACTCTGTCCACTTGTGAATTAGAATATGTCACTGCTACATCATGTTTCTGCCACGCTATTTGGTTAAGGAATTTGCTGAAGGAGTTGAATATGCCACAAAAATAACCAACCAATATTTATGTTGACAACAAATCTGCAATAATTTGTAAAGAATCCAGTCTTCCATGACAGAAGCAAGCATATTGATACACGTTATCATTATATAAGGGAATGCATCGCAAGAAAGAGGTGCATATAAAGTATGTGAAGTCTCAAGAACAAGCTGCATATATCCTCACCAAGCCAATCAAGAATGAAGACTTCGTCAAGATGAGAAGATTGCTTGGAGTTACAAAAATCAAGTTTAAGAGGGGTGTTGAATAATAATAAACTTGATTTAGGTTCATTGGACTTAGTTGTTAAATGACCCAATATCTAAAAATATCCAAGAGATGTTTAGCCCAAAATTCAGAATAATCCACTCTAGATATTTCCATAAAAATATCCAGAGAATAGTTGTATCTAGAAACCACCATAAAAAATTTCTAAGCTAGAAGAGTGTGGAGAATTCTAGAGAATGATTTGTAACCATTAGATGAGAATTGTGTTAACCCAATCCTAGTCATTGATTAAGGAGGTGCTAGTATAAATTAGAGAGTTCTCCACCATTTTGTATCAAGTCAAGAGAAAAAGATTTGTGTAGTAATAAATTGTTCTTTTCCTCCAAATCTTTCTAAACCTTTCATTTTCTCAAATATCCTTCTTCAAACACTATCCTCTATGGCATATCGAATCAATGTAATAAGCTAGCTAGTGTTCCACTCGAGCCATTTTGATTCAAGGGTGGTGTTAGTTGAAGCGAAAAGGTTGTTTAATGCATAGTTGAATACTCAAGGATTGTTCCCTTCCTATGAGGATGGAGTTGAGTGCCTACCAGATTCATGACTTACAATGGGAACCTCCGACTTTGAAGTGGACCATAGTTAATACGAACAGATCAGTACAACTATAGGGGGTCTCCGACGCAGTCTTCCTACGTGAATTGATGCACCGTTATGATGCCTTAATGCACTCGTTCTAAAGTCTCCGCAAACTCGTTTTGAATCCTTTTCGTACCTCAATTTTGAAGCATCCATGCACGTATTCCATTTGAAGGTCATTGATGTGAAGCTCGTTGCACTGTTCTGAATCCTTCATAGACCAGCCCTGACGTCTATTGGCCTGAACATGTGATTGTTCTAAATCCCTTCTTGTATCTTAATTCTCGTTCTACCTCACATAATCGAAGCACATGCTGTGGACTATCCTGAAGAACCTTTTGAACCTATTACTGACCAAAGTCGTTTCTAGAAGAGTGTTTGAAGAAGCAATTGGCAAGTTGGGCATGATTGATATTCATGCACCAACTTGAGGGGGAGTGTTGAAGATAGAATTAGAATTTGAATTTGAATTATTGTTTCTCTTAGATAGGAACAAGTTAAAATAGTCTAGATAATTAGAAGTTTGAATTATTATTTCCTAATATTGTGTTTAGGTTGTTAACATTACTTGTATAAATATACCTCATTTAAGAGGTGATGAATGAGTGAATGAATAAGTGAATTAATGAATGGATGAATAAATAATTACTATTCCAATTTATGTGTATATAATTTTTAACACCATCCTTATAGAGCTATGATAAATACAATTCGTTTTGGTTGGGTAAAGGTTGGGAGGTTAAGGTCTGTCATGTGTACAAGGAAATGAATTTAGTAGCTGATTTCTGGCTAGTTTAGCTCTTAAGTATGGGGTGGGTTTGCATGTCTTGCAACAACACCCAATAGGGTGAAGTCTCTTTTTGTGGAGGGATATAGCGGGTGTTTCTGTACCCCATATTATTCAGTTGTAGTTTTGTCTGTTTTAGGGCCTTACCCCTTCTCAGTATAAAAAAAATACATTTTTGCATAACAACTTAATCCTTCGATCCTTAATCTTTGCATCTATTGTATCATAGGTAAGGTTATATGTTAATTGTACCATATGAAGCTTAATTATATGAGATAGACTAGAAATATACCATTGTAGTTAAAATACCTAGGCAATTTAACTGTACATAATGTTAAAATTGGTATATCGCACTAAAAAGTTGGATTGACTTGATTCTTTTATATATTTCAAGAATAAAATGGTCCCAACTCATCCTTACTCACTCCTAATTACAAAATTATTATTTTATTATAATATATGTTTTAAAAATATTTTTTAGTTTTATTATATTGTTTATTTTTTATTTAAAATTTTATATTTTAGCAAATATTCAACAATACTTGTGAATACCTGCAAATACATACAAAATTTAAGGATACCCACTTAAAAGGTACTCATACAAGTAACAATGATTAACAAAAAACTATTACTCATATTTGTCTCACTCAATTGTTATTCTTAGTTTGACTAATTAATGTTTTGAGTTACTATGATATTTGTGTAAAGTATTCACGAACTAATGAATATGTGTTGAAAAACTTAACTGATTATTTTTAATAAAATCTTTCTTCGATTCACATTAAGACAAATTTAAAATCTTATTTAAGGAGTTGGGACAAACCTTGCTTAAGGGTGACAATATCAATTTCAATTTTGTCTTTTTTTTAAAAAAATTAAAAAATGTAGAAATTAAGGGATAATCCATTATAATTTCAAGGACTAAAATGATAATATACTCTTTTTAATATCAATACTTCTAATATTTAATATTTTAATTTTGCTTGTATTTTTTATTTTACTCCTTTTTATTATTACACAATTTTTCATATCTGTCATTTTTTATTGCTTCATTTTTTTTTTACCTTTTTTGGTGTATATATTTTCATAGTTATCAAATGTCCATTTATCTTGCGATAATTACTCAAACTTTAGTGTTGACATACTTGTCATCCTATACTCATTAGTTTACATTTTTCATAGTTTGTAAGTACGATGTATACACCTTTTTTTTGCCTTTATTTTCTCTGATGGAAAAGTGATGACTTTTGTCGATGTAAACCACGTGTGCGGTTGCTGAACCATCAGAGTGTCCAACAATATAGACGTGTATATTTCATGCTCATTGTATTTTTCCTTGCAAGAAGAAATCACCCTACTGGTCTATTTTATCTTATTCTATGTTATTCTTGTAGTGCACTGCTTTGTATTTCTAACCGTCCCATAATTTTAAAAAACTATTTTTATAAATATATTTTATCTAGTTAATACAAATAATGAATCCAGTTAGATGTATACCACGCGTCAAGATTCTCATTACTTCTTCTATCGTTATAATTTTGGAAAAATAAATAAAATGAAAATAATACACATATAATGAAAAATATCATTTATTTTTATAATGTTATAGTAATATAGGAAATAGAGAGGATCTTTTCCTCTGTATCGCACCACAATTTAGCAGTGATAAATATTATTTAATTTCCTTTTATAATTTATAGAAACTTAAATTTTAAAATTAAATTTACTTTTACTCTCAAAAGCTAACCATATATTTAAATATTTTTTGCTTATGTAAAGGATACTTCATTTTCATCTGTGTACATTACATTCAGTCAAAAAATCTGTATACATTATATATAAGAATGAAGTTTAATTTGGATAATTTTTTCGACAAGCATATATAACATAAACAAAAAAGAGTTAAAATAAATTAAAATTAAGCTGTGCATCTCAATTTTTTTTTTAAAATTAAATGAAAGTTTCTTTTTTTTTTTATAATAAAGTTAAGATGCATAAGAAGATTTCATTTTATGGAAGGAAGAAAATCATTTGACCTTTTTTTTGTTGAAAATTCTTACTGGAAAAATTATCCAAATTGTACTTACGGGAATAATAAAAATAAATAGAAAATGGACTATGGAGTAAGTTTCAATGACCTTAATCTGGGTAATCAGACAACAAAACCAACCACAAGATTGTTAACAAAGGAACAAGTTGCAAGAAGCATCGTTGTGTCATCCGAAGTGCACTGGGCCGCGTTTGGTTAGATATTTGCACCTGTCTCTTGCGCTGGAAACTTTAATATTTTATATTTGGATAGAGCTTGAATTGGCTGTGTGCCAGATGTTAATTATAAACAGAACAAAAGAAGCATGTATCATTCATATATTAATATATATAATATAATAATATATTATGCTCATACACAGAACATAAAATTACGTGGATTCCCACACTTCCAAATTATGCGGCAATGCAGATTGATGTTAAAAATTAGTTGGCTTATAAATAAATTATAATGTGAACATTACATTCTTGACCTGTCTCGTATCACCGCTTCTATCTGTTTTAATTTTTTTATACTGTATTAAAGTATTGTTTAGATAAATATATTCTCAAACGCTTAAGTCCTGTAAGGTAAAACTAATTTATGAATAAGTTAATTTGTAGAAATTATTTTTCATTAACTTATCTAAAGGTTAATTTTAATAATAAATAAAGTTTAATTATATTGTTATAATTGTATTGTTTTAATAATACAAAAAACATTTAGTCGGTTGTTACACGACCTGTGAGGTACTCATTAATTGAGTGATGAAGATTACGTCAGAGAAGTCATGAGTCGATTGATAAACAACTGGTATCGATGAGGTATAATTTATTAAAAATATTATTATTTTTCTTCTACTCCTATACATATCAAACAATTACTACTTAAACAATTACTACTTGCAGTCTCTGGGAATCTTATCGCGTCGTTTTTTTCGTTGGTTGCTTAATCTTTTAATTCGATAAAAAAAAAAATCCTTTTCAAAAAACAAGCAATTCAACAAATGACTTTCCTTAATCATGAAGAGATATCCTACCTAGGCGCGTAGCATGGACAGTCAACAATATGAAAAAACGTTTCTTTCCACGTTTTGAAAAGTATGAAGAGTCTTAACTTTTAAGTCGCGCCTTAACTGACATTTGGCTTGATAAGTAAGAAGAATATGAGCATTTTAAATACATAATTAAATTATTTAAATGAGTTATTTATTATAATTTTAGAATTTTAGAATTTTGCATAAATTTAAATATTTTACATGAAAATTTATTCTAAGACTAAAATTATTAAAGTGGGTGACTAACTTAATTTTACGAATAGTATAATACTTGAAAAATATTTTATTTAGGGTATTAATTTTTTAAATGACGATGCTCTTATGAATAATGTCATGTCATATATGTTTCATTGAGAATTTTTTTTTAGTGATGTTGTTTAAAGTTAAACACTCATGTCATATTATTTAAAGTTAAACAATTCATATAAGCATTGATGCTCTTAGTATTATATTTGTAAATGCTGTGGGAGTAATTGTTTTTATGAATAATTATTCAATTATACAAATTAGAACTATTTTATTATATTTTATAATAAATTGAATTAATACAAAAAAATATTTAATTTATTTTAATTTAAAGACAATACTACAGTAATAATTCTTCAAAGACTTCCGTGATTTTTTTTTTCTAAGACACTAAAATTTGTTAATTTTAAAATAAAATAGAATTTGATTTAATTTTGAAGAAAATAACATAATCGTAATAATATTTGTTATTAAACTTTAATTAAAATAATAATATTGTTATAATTTAAAATAAAATGTAATTTATTTTAGATTTAAATATATCAATGTATTTGATTTTATCGAATTTAACAAAAGAGTCATTGTATTATTTCTCCTCATTCGATCATGGTGTGATGATATTTGGAAAAACACATTGATGCTCAAGTTAATAACGCAAACATAAGAAACATGTATTGAAAAGTAGGTTAGAGATATATTATATCATATGGTGCTGGTACAAACGAGATCATATATATATATATATATATATATATATATATATATATATATATAAGATTTTCTAGGTATATTGACATGTTTATCTGATAAAGATACTATAGTGTAATAAAGATGATAAAAATAGAAATAAAGACAATTTTTTTATAGGCAAAATAATTGATTAATGAAGAAACAGACAAGGGCATAAGAAACACCCCTACCAGGAAAAGGGTACATATAGAACTTACTAATCACAACACAAACCCAAATGGGAATTAATAGTTTCCTATTATAATGCACCAATAAGGGTACATATAGAACTTACAAATCACAACACAAACCCAAAAGGGAATTGAAAGTTTCCTATATAATGCACCAATATGATCCCAACATAATATCAAGGTCATCCCATCAACACGTAACAAATAACCACAAAATAGAGAGAAAGAATGTATATTTTCTTATCTTTAAAGCGGGAAGATAAGGCCTTCCTCCTTCCTTATTTATGTTGGTTTATTATTATTTTGACCGGCTAGTGCCTACTCGGCCGTATGTCGTGTCACCAGTCAAAATTGAATAGTAAAATATTCATAATAACAAATTTAAAAATTTGAAAAAATAAAAAATCTTAAAAAATCAATATCACTCACATAAATTGTGTGGAGAATCATTATGAAATAAGAGGAGGGAATATAAAAAATAAAATAATTAAGAGAGTTGGGAGATTAAGTCATTGAACGTTCAAATATCCAAAATGGATACTCAAATCCCCCTTTCTATATATACAAACATGTACAATTATCTGTTTTCTCAGGTCTTCACTCTTCTTCTATTCACTTTCCTTAACATTCACTTTCATAATACTTTTCTCATTAAACATCGGACTTCACTTTCCTATCATGCATATAATATATCTTTTATGTTTTTAAGAATTGAACGGTTTAAAACACTATAGCTGAAAATTTTACCTTGGCCAGAAAAGATTAAAAAAATGTAATAAATACTAAAGAAAAAAAATTAAAAATTAAAAGTTAGAAACTATCAATTTAAAAGCTCTACTTAAAGTGATATCTTAAAAAATATTAGAAAATACTAAATTTTTTTATTAATTAGTCAAATAATTTTTTCAACTAATAAAAAAAAAATCAAAAACTAATTGAAACAACTTGTCAAATAATACCAAAAAATACAACAATCCCAACACAATCATAATAGTTGACTAGTTGAAGAATATGAAGAATCATGCAAATAGAAAGAATTTCATTGAGAGATAGATGAGTAATGAAAGTGGAACATGATTTATAAAGTTTGAATTTAAAATATAATATTAAAATTTGAAAATTAAAATCTAGTTTTAATTTATAACAATTTCAAAAACAAACGTTAACAATCAAACCAGGCAATAAAGGGGTGGTTGACAAATTGAAGAGGAATGATGTTGACTACACTGAGCTGGGAGCTATTTTGCATGACTGCATGACAGTTTTATCTCAAAATCCAACTTTTAGTTTTGATTTTGTTAAGAGAAAAGTCACTGAGTTACTCATGAGTTAGTCAGAATTGCCCCCTTTTTTCCTAATCTCTGTACCAGTTATCAAGCTATTCCATGTATTGAACAATTAAATAATTAAATTATAAGTGAAATGATAAAGTATCTTTCAGTAAAAAAAAAAAAAAATCCAACCAGACAAGGCCTTATCTAAGTATCAATGAATTAGTGCTGAAATTATTTCAACTGATAATATGAAAATATAATAACTTTTATTCTTACAAAGTTCTCATGTTTGCAATCATTTAAAGGTTTTGTAATGTTACATATCACGCAGAACTGACGGTTTAAAGTTTCAAAGAGAACAATTGGAAGGTTCTTTAGTACTATCAATATAATTAGTTGAATGTTTAGTTTAAATTAATACTCATCAAACTTGTGAGGGCATATCAAAATCCAGAGTTAGTCATTTACTTTTAGAAAATAGACCAATCAATTTTTTTCAATCATAATTTAATCCATTTAAATTTAATCTAAGTTTAACCAAATAATTCACCGAATTCAAACCTGATCTTAAAATGCATATGGTACAAGCATGCCAATTGTCATCATGAGAGTATTGTTGTGTTATAGAGTTGGTCGTCTTTATTCCATCTCTCTTCTGAAGTTTGTTGACAATGTTGACAATCATCATGCAAATTAAGTTTAATTCATAACAAAGTCTCATGCATTCTTTGCCTCCATCCATACTTGTGTTACCTTTAAACCCATCTCTTTCATTCTCTCTTTCCTCACAAAGAGTGTTTGCAGAACAAAGTTGTATGAAGCTACATAAGACACCTCTCTCTGTCCTTGTCTTAAACTTGACATTTTCTTTTTTATTTCATATGCTTATTTTTTTAAATCCTTTGAATCCTTTGTGATCTTGGATTAATAAATAAGATGGTGAGTTCTCCTTCTTGTGAAAAAATCAATGTCAAAAGGGGTTTGTGGACTACAGAAGAAGATACAAAGAAGCTTGCATTTGGCTTCAGGCATGGATCTGGTAACTGGACTTCTGTCCCCAAAAAATCAAGTTAGACAATTTTTTTTTTTTTTTTAAAACTTCCAAGTTAATGGAATTTCTATATCTCAATTCTCAACTTCTTAACTAAAAGTTTTGCACTTGGGGCCATTAACACAGGGCTCAAGAGGTGTGGAAAGAGTTGTAGGATTAGGTGGACTAACTGCCCCAGGCCTGATCTTAAAGACGACAACTTCACTACCCAAGAAGAAGATCTAATCATTAAGCTTCATGCAGCCATAGGTAGCAGGTGATTAGTGTGGCCTAATTCTTCAACTTGGTCTTGCTTTCTATACTTTTGAATTATTTTGTGACTAAATGCAGCCCCCTCTATGTCCATGAATTGTTAGCTTTAAAGCTTGAAAAAGGTTAAAATTCAAGAATTAAAAGAGTTTTAGAAAGATGACAAAATGAAGTTATCCCTAAAAGGAATTGATGTTTTTTTCCTCCTCACATTATAGTTGTCAGGATATTGTTGAGTCCCTTCGGTCATGGGCCCTGGGCAATGGCACCTCAAAACAACCCCAGGATCGGCCCTGCATATGCAGAGAAATAGATCATATGATTTTTCATTAAGTTTCTTTGTCATTGTTCCAACTCTAGCCATATAATGTCTTGTAGTTATTGCTCTCTCATTTCTCTCTTGGTTGCTATTTTGAATGTTCTACGTATTCTAGAGTTTTATACCCATACTACAGAGATAATTCTTGGCTATTACAAATGGTAAAACACTATTTATTACCAGGGTGTATTTGTTCTCTGAGCACCCCTTAATGTTTACACACTTCTAAGCAAAATATACCATCTATTATCTATTATTTTATATCCCATGTTCATGACAAATATAATTGCTGACTTTTTCATGTTTAGGGCATTAGAATGGTGGTAGTCTTAATATCTATGTCGCAGGTGGTCTATAATAGCCCAACAATTTCCTGGGAGAACAGACAATGATGTAAAGAACTCTTGGAACACAAAGCTGAAAAAGAAGCTCTCTGAAATGGGGATTGACCCTGTCACCCACAAGCCCTTCTCTAAACTCATTGCTGACTATGGAAACATTGGGGGTTGCCAGAAACCAAGTACTCGAATTGCTTCAATCAATAAGGACTTCAAGAATGCAATGATGCTAAAATCAGAACCCCGTCAAACCCTGCCACAAGGATTTATTACAAACATCAATGACCAACCAAAGCCACCACCCAAAATGGAAACAATTGGAAACAACTTTTTGTTCAATAGAACTCATGGTGATGACCTCTCAATGAATCTTGACCAGTTCCAAGCCATACCAATTGTGTCGGGTGTCTCCAATTGCATAGACTTTGAGAATGAGATTGTGTCCGTGTCTATGTTCGGGGAAGATTGCTTGTCAAAAACTTCATCACCATCTACTCCTTCTACTTGTTCCACTTCAGCTTTTAGTTGGAATGACTTCCTTTTGGAAGATGCTTTTACACCACTTGCTAACCAAGAACAAGACTTGGTGAGCCAAATAGAGGATGTGACCAGACAAAGTTGGAATAAAATAGAGGTCAAGTCGATGCAAGCCTCAAGTAGTGACTTACAATTTTCATCATCATCTGACATTTCATTCATGGAAGCCATGCTTGATCAAGAAAATGAGATGTTCCTAAGTTTTCCTCACCTCATGGAGGAACCATTCAATTTGAATTAAATTTGGTGTTTTTATTACTTTATTGTGTAGCAATGTTATTGTTTTTGTTTTGTTTGACAATCAACATGTGTATCAAAGGTCAGTAGTTTGAATGTTCTTCCACTCATTACTCATTACTAACTTGTAATGATAAATTATCAATGAAGTTTAAGTTGGTGGCTCAGTATTTAAACTTACTATGCAATTTTTAAGGATTTAATTTTAATAATAATTTGTTAAATTATTTTGTAAAACACGTCGAGTTTTTTTAATAATTGAAAATGAAGTTTTCAAAACTTTCGACATGTTGTTTTTAATAGTTAATAATGAGTTAAAATGTTGAGCTTAATTAAAAAAAAATCTGTATACAAAAAATTTAACATTCTAAATCTATTAGAAATTATCTTAAATATTAATTTTACAACACACAAAAAAACTATTTTCAGTTAAAGTTCGTATCCTATAATTCTCATACTATAAACACTAATATGAATAAAAAAATCCTATAAACAATTAAACACTAATTCTATTTTTATTTTTCCAATGTTAAACCATTAAGAAAAAAGACGAAATAATTTGAAAACAATCACGCATATAAAATTTACGTCAATCTTTACTGCCTATATAATTTTTTTTGGTGAAATTTTTTTACTGCCTATTTATAGTATAAAGATTGAAGTCTGGAGCAAAATATATTTGAAAAATTTTAATTCTGTTGTCTGTGATAGGAAAGCTATATAAGAACCCAATTTTCTGTTACGCAAGATGAATGAAAACAAAGAAGAGTCGAGAAGCATGGTGGCAATTTCGCTTTACAGAGGGAACCTTCACCGAGTACCGGACGTGCCTCGTCGATGGCCAATGCCAGCCCCCAAAATCACTCTCAAAGACTTCAAATCCCTTCTCGCTCGTCGCTCCAAGGCACTCTCGCGCCTTCAAAACCCTAACTCTACCCCTCTCCCCAACGGTTCCCAACCCGAACCACCTCCCACAGTTACCGTTAATCACGGCGAAGGCCCTTCCACCACCTTCGCCCGAGAAGACGGAGATCGCAACGAAACGCCGCTCGTCGCCGTTAGTTCCGCCAAGAAACCGCTCGCTGGATCTGATTCGGAGAAACCTCAGCTCGATTCCAAGATTGATGAGGCTTCGGAGAAAAAACAATCTGACGGTGTCGCCGCTCCGGAGGAAAAACAGACTGAGCCGGTAACCGGTTTTAAAATAATCGATTTCTTCTTCTTCTTCTTCTTCTTCTTCTTTAAACCGCTTAATTTAAGTGATTCTTGCGTTGTGTGCTTATAGATTGCGTTGGTTGTTTTTTTGGCTAGGTCGCTGACAATGCGGATCTGCTTAACGAAAAGAAGAAAAGGAAAAAGGAAATTGAGGAGAAGTTGCAAGGGTTGAATGATAATAAACATAACCTGGTGTTGGTTTTGAAGCAGGTAAATGATGGCTTGCCGTTGAGAAATTCTGAATAGTATGAAGCTAAGAAAAGTTTTATATCAATGTGTTGATCCATTGTGATTTCCTTCGGATATTGGTTTTTGTTTTTTCCATTTTTAACTTGTTATGTTCAATGATAAAAAGCCACGTGTAGTTCGTGCCTTTTTGTGCAGAGGATTTGGTATTAATTAGCAATGTTGTTCCCTTGCATTCTGCGAATGATAGATTTGGTTGTGTAAATTGGCAGATATTGAATGCGGAGGAGGAGTTGAAGAGACGAAATAGTATGCAAGTAGTTGCGATGCGTGGTCCCTCGGTTCCACTTCAAGGGGATGGAACAAATGATACTGGTTCAATGATTAGGCATATGCCCCCGAGGTTGGGATCCGAGGGAAATCTTGTTGCTGCTGATGTGGATGGTGGTGGTGAAGGGGATGATTTTGCTAACCATACGATGCATTCTCGCCATGCGCTTTGGACAAGTAGCATGTCTCCTTCTTCAGAGTCCACTCTTCGGAGACCCCCTAGCGTTCAACAGAATGTGGTAAATGTGTTGGTTATTACTGTTAGTTCATGTTGTTGATGTGTTTCGGCTTGTCCTTTGGTTTCTAGCAAAGTGTAGGTTGTTTGATGAAGTTATTGTTATGAAAGTGTGATTATATATGTAAATTATAGGGTGGATGTAGGAGGGTGAACTGGTGAACTATGGAAGGCTAGTTATTATGTGTGTTTAGATATATAATGATGAGCGAAATAAAGTTAAGTTACTATTCTTGTTTGGTTATTTTATTATAAAATGGTGGAAAAAGAAGCGGTTTTGTGCATACCCCTAAATTGGAGGGCAAGAATTTGCATGATTTGGAATTTTCAGAGGCTAAATTGAATTTATGGTCATGTTCATGTGCTTTATTGTCTGTTACTTTTGATTGTTATGATTCTAAGAACTAGCTTGTATTTGTATAGAGTTGTACTTGTATAGAGTATGAACATACTTTACTGTTTTGTGACATTGTCTAGGCTACTTTCATGTCACTCAGCTTTACTTTAACTGTTCAATATACTCTTTCTCCTTTTTTAGCTTGTTACTTGATAACTGTTCAACTGAATATACAAGTAAAAGTTAAGCTGGAACCGATAAATAGAATGTTACCTTGAGTTTCCCTGTTTTCTATCACATACATGATTACATATTGATGCTTAGCTGTTTCATTTTCTATGAAGATTTCACATCCTTCTCGAGCAAATATGGGGGCTGCTGGTAGTCCATCACGCTTTGCTCTGTCAGGTCATCAGGGAAATCCCATGAACCTACCTTCAATGTCTGTGTCAGGAACTAGTTACATTGCATCATCCCCTTCCCCAGCAGCATCTGGTGGCACTTCTGTTTTCAGAGATGCCCGGCAGCCAAGTCCATGGAAGTAGAAGCTTTATTCTCCCTTTTGACAATATCGGTGTTCTGAATCTGTTATCATTCTCAATTTCTAAATTCTGGTTTGATGTACATAATTTTATCAATGAGAAATGCTAGGAAGACCTCTACATTTGTACTAAGAATTCTATCTATTTTTTTTTTTGTTTCTTCCGCTTGTGGGGGAAAAAAGCTCCAAGGACTGCCTAGCATGAGCTATAGTGCCAAATTCTTTATCTTGCTGTTTTCTTGAGCAGGATTTCCAATTACAATACGCGTATCCTTTAAAAACTGAAACATGAATGTACCTTTTAATTTTATATACTTCTTAAATCAGAAATTGTTCTTAGCATCTGAGCCACTGAGTGATCGCTTTTATCTTTTGGACCGCTTTCTGTCAATGCTCGGGGTTAATAATTATTTTGGATCTGTCCAGCCCGTTTATGATTTCAATGAGTTACTCTTGTTTTGTCTAATGGATACATGTTATATAATTGAATCGTTAGTTAATTTCTTTTATTAAAACAAAACCCTCAAATGGTAATGCATTTCTGTCCTCATTACTTGTGAAAACATTCCTATACAAGGGTGATTCAGTACTCTTTCTTGGTTTATCTACATTTAAATCAACTATTGAAAGATTAAACCCACTCAATTAATTGAAAGTCAAAATTGTACATAAATTTATAACAAAAGGACTAGTAGAAGTGGGGAATCTGAGGTGTTATGTAGGGATAAAAGGTGATATAAAGTTTTTGTTGTAGTTGTACTCTAAAAAGAAAGTTATCATACATCTTCGATTCACAATGAAATGGACTGCTTAGTGCAAAGCCTCAAAGTCTACGTAATGGTATAATTTATTAAAGCACTATTTAAGATAAATTCATTTTTAACATAATCGCAATACCTCAAAATTCTTTAATGTTAAGTGAAAAATTATGATAAGCAATATCTACCTAAAGCTTCAATATCCCACAAAAGTATTGATTGTTACTGTTCTAGATCAGAATTTAGATATGTGTCCCTTGTACATGAGGCCCAAATCCATACTTACATGCACCGAGAGTATGTTCATGTTGAGTTCTTAACCCACCCTCCTGCAAAGCCACAGGACTTTTCACATAGGCTATTGCTATTTATAGCTTCTAATTGATAAATACACCTTCCTTTCCTTTTTTAAATATAAAATATCCGTCTACTAAAAATAATATTTTTCTAGTATAAAGGATTCCATGTTAGGGTATTTTACAATCAACAACTAGACAAGAGAGTACACAACCTTCTGACCTTAAGTTCTACTAAGTGAAAAAGGCTAAGTATTATTCAACCTAAACAACCATATTAGTTGTTGAAGCGAAAACGCTTGGCACTGAGCTATCATCCTACACTTTTATGTAGAAAGCTTAAAAATCTCATTAAAATCACATCTCACAAGATTCTTCTAGCAGAGGTATTAAGAGGCGTAAGATCCTTGACAAATACATATATTTTTCTCACATCTTCTAGGCTTATAAGCTTTTTGTCTCTTATTCTAGCTCGACTTTGGCTTAAGAAATTCTATGGGTGAATATGATTTCACACCCGAGACACCTTCCTTCATCTCCAACTCCCTTTTCCTCACCATAACCTCCTTAGCCTCAATGTGAAATGCTGCCCTTAAATGTATCTTCCCTTTTAACTCTAGTCAGTGATGCACCAAGGATTCACAAAATTGGTTGATGCATAACCCCTTGATGAATGCAGCCACAAATAACCTTTGATCTAGTTGGCATACATGAATTGTAAATGATGTAAATCTGGCTAAGTAATCCTTTAAGGACTTTCTCGCCTACTATCAAATGTCAACGAGTTTTTGACATTGTCAATGGCTTCTCCTTATTTTTTGCAAAATAGTCAACAAGCAATCTAAAAACTCATCACTTAAGGTGATAGAAAGATAAGCAAGACCGTTTAAAATCGTTCCAACCAAAGTGTAATAAAACATCATACATTTAAGGGCATCGCTTCAATCGCTAATTAACATTTGCACCCAAAAGGTGGTCAAGTATCGATAAAGATCTGTCATCTCGTGAAAAGGTTCCATCTACGGACCCAAAAATAGGGAGGGATTGAACATGCCTAGATCGCCCATGAAAACAATTGAAAATCACACAATGGTTTTGTTGGAGCTTCACCCTCTAAATGCCTTGGATTCTTGATATGAGCCATTGAGCCCTAGACGCCTCTTAGAACTTGTGTGATCTCCTTTGTTTTCATAACATATGATCTTTAGTGCTTCCCAGGCTTTCTCTTTTCTTCGCCTAAGCTCCTCATTCTCTTATTGTAACTTATTCACAATTGTTGTGAACTTGTGATTTGTTGTAGGATTTGAGGATAAAGAGCCTAGTTCTCTCAAGTGGTCTCATTTCATGATGATTTTATGGTCATCTATTATGTGTTGCTACAAAGCTACAAGGGTGTGGAAAATAGTTTCATCATAGTCGCATGGTGGGTGCTATAATGTTTTGGTATAGTTTTCCTTAGGGCTTGAGGTCACATATCAAAAAGCATAGGGTATGTGCTTTAGAAGTGAACTCCCTAGGGTTATATGTGCATAACTGTGATTGAGTCCACTCCCAAGTTTTTTGGGGGTGGTTCCCCTATATCGTAGGTCAATCCATCCTTGAGTATCTTTGCACTAGTGGATAAGATCATTAGTAAGGCATACGACATTTAAAAATTTGTATTGTTATAGTTAGTAGGACTTAAACTTCACCATTGAGGGGCTTGGAAGTTGATTGAAGGATTTCATGCTAGGGTATTTTACCGATTAGCCATTAGACGAGAAGGTACATAACCTTCTAGCCTCAAGCTCTAATGAGTGAAAAACTAAGTATAATTTAGTCTGAGCTACTAGATTGGTAGTCAAGATGGAGGGTACAAATATAAACTTTATTCTATAGATCCTTTCTACTTATTTTCTTTTCTCTCTCTTCTCTTTATATAATATATTAAAATTTTACCTTATTGTAGTTCCACTACAATAATTAATTTATAGGATCATCCTTACATGAATTCTCAATAATAGAGAAAATGAAAAAGAGAAAAAAGAATTTTTATAGGTGGGGGGTGGTTTGCTTTCTGCAGTAAATTATGGATATGGTAACTTGAATTTCTAATAAATTACAAAAATCAAGTTATATAATTATGATTAAAAAATGTTTCTTTTTAAACTTTTTATTCTATCCCCAAATTCATATAATCTTTACCCTATATTTAGTAGAATTGAAAGAAAAAAGAAAAGGAAAAAAAAATTAAAAGTTGAGTTGAAGAGAAAATAGGAAAAAGGAAAATTTAAGAATTTGTTTGATTTTCTTTACGTTTTTTGTTTTAGAAATTATTTTTAAAATAATTTCATGCTAATGACACTTTCTCTTACACACTCTTTCTAACACTTTTTTCATGCTACTCAACAATTAATTTATCATCCAAAATCTATTAAATTAAAAAAAAAGTATTTATAAAACAAGTATTTAAAAAACAAATAAAAGCAAAAGTAACTTAAAGAATTCTCTCCTTCTATTTTGTGATACTAACTTAAAGTTGTGGTTCATATGGAGAGATACTAAATATGGTGAGACATGAACTTAATGTATGTGTTTGTTTGTTTTTATTTGAAAATAAAATATTTAAATATATTTCTAGTTCTTTAAATTTGAATTACTTTTGTTTTTAATATGTCAAATTTAAAATTATTTTTTTAATCCAACAATTTTGAAAATTGTTTTTTTTAATCTCTTGTGATTGACTTTTGATAGTTTAGATGCATAATTTGTGGTGATTTTGATTGCATGAGGAACTTAAAAAAATATTTTTTTAAAATTGAAGGGCTAAAAAGTAAATTTAAATTTAAGGAAACAAAAACATATTTAAATAAAAATAAAAATCAAACACACCCTATTTTTATTTATTTTTAACTTAAAAGAACATACATCATTATCTAAACCTCAAATAGGGGAGAGAAAAATCGGTCAAGTTTCTTTTAACTTGGGTCATGAGACATCTATAATCTGACATATAACAGTTAACACTACACATAAACCTATTTTCATTGGGCAAGCCTATCTTCGAAGTTCGAACAACTTGTAGTCCTATAAAAACAAGCTTTAATTTTTCTGCTTAGGGCCACAAACACGGATGAAGGTTGACGTTTGACAACCTTATATATCCTTGTAATTCACGACATTTCACATATATTCTCCTAGTTTTGAAGCTGATGCTCAATGCTTTGTACACCAACGAACACGTATTAGAGACATAGCTTTTCTTTCTTTACATCTTCGAGAACCTCTTTCCATTCATTGATTGAATCTCGGTTCACATAGGAAAATTACAAAAACGTGAGCTAGATCATGACCTAGTGAAGCTAAATTAGCATCATCGTCTAGGCTACTTTCAATATATATTTTCTTACATGGTCTTCTCTACTATATTTAAAACATATTTGATATACTTTATATTTTAACTATTTACTCATGGATAACATATTTAAAATATTTACGCACGGATAATATATTTACTTTTGTAATTTTTTCTTTTGGTTTAATTATTTTTTTCATGTACTTTAATTTTTTTTCATTTTTTATAAAAAAATTCTCTATTTTAGTCCTTGTAAAATATATGTATTTTGTTTTTCATCTTAAAATGCTTTAAACAGTACTTTGATCAATAAAAAAAGTGTTTTGAACATTAAAAGAATATTATCTAAAGTGTTTTAATAACAAAATATAAAACAAACAAATGACTAAAATAAATTATTTTTGCAAGGATGAAAATAAATAAAAAAACACTACATTACAAAAAAAAAAGATATTTAAACCTTTTCTTTTTTCCTGTGTTTTTTATTTCATAATTCATAAAAAATATAGTAGAGAAGATATTGTCCTAAAAATTAATGAAGCAAGAGGTAAAAATGTATTTACAACGATAAAATAATTTATCTATAAATAAATATGATGTGTCGTTACGCTGAATCACAATATTGATGATTAGAACACAATTTAACTGGATATGTAGATGTAAGAATAGTGATTAAAAAGTTGCAGATGAAAATACTTGCCAAGACAGGTAATAATACTTAATAGAGACCTACTTTAGTGATAATATTGGATTTAAGGATTAATTAGATTTTTGTGATTAATTTTTGGTAATGACAATTAAACAAAATAATTTAATAAATAAAAAATTTAATTACTTATTAAAAAATTGTAATCAAAAGAATTAGTTAAACATTATCAAATAATTCTATAGTGATGTTAGTTATGGATGTTTTTAACTTCTTATCCTAACCTAGCAACACGTGCACAATTTTATGGAAAAATTGTACAAATATATTTTGGTATATGTCTAGTACAAGTTCAAGTTTTGCATATTTCAAGAATAATTTTAAAAGACATTTTTCACATTCTTACTCTTTTATTGATTTGATAGTAATTTGATTTTGGGATCAAGTATAATACTTTAGTAGAATGTGAGGAATCTCGAAGTGAATGAGATTATATAATTTACAATAATTCAAAGAAATTAAATAATATTATTTATATCATCAAGATGCATTTATTTTTGAGTAATTCATCACTTAATAACTTTATAAAAAATATTATGTTAATTTGTAAACATAATCATTGATCCTCTAAAGGGTACCAAGTTACTCTAAGAATAGATGTAAAACAATTATTTTTTTATTCCCCATCTTTTTTAGTTTTAAATGTTTATCATTTATTATTTATAAATCACTTATCTTAATTGAATTTTTAGTTTCAACTATTATATTTTTATATATTATGTATTATGCTAATTTTACACTATATCTACAAATATTTTTCAATCAATTTCAAAATAAAGTAAAAATAACATACACCAAAAAGTCATAATTTCATTATGTTAATTAGTATAACAGTTAAAATATCTTGAAATATAATATTAAAAATAATAGAATAAATAATAAAATTATCATGAATAGTATGAAAAATGAGTCTAATGAATAATTGGAAAAAAATTGATATTAATTTTTAATTATTTTCACTGGATTCATTTTTCATACCAATATCATTGGGTTCATGTCTCCTTTTTGGTTTAAATATCAATTGGATTTAATAGTTATCATGTATGTAAATTTAATGAGACAAATTTTATGGACCAAATTAGTAAAAAATATTCAAAATTGTGTCCTAAAAGAAATAAAAATGATTATTATTTCAAAAGAACTATTTTGGTTCACTTCAAAAATACAAAAGATTAAATTGAATTTTTTAAAAGATAAAAGATCAAACTGAATATAATAAAAAAACGTAGAGAACTAAAAATTCATTTTAGCCTTAAAAATATTCAAAATAATAATAAAATAAACCTATATTATATCAATATTAATATCTTGAACTATAATGTTAAAATAATAAATAAATATTATAAATAGTATAATAGTTAAAATGAAAAGTGTAATATAAAAAT
>PYAF01002691.1:973776-1007627 GCA_007407185.1 Glycine tomentella | reverse complement strand
CCTCAAGCCCATCAACATGGCTCTTGCATGTCTCGAATCAAGTGACTCAGTCCAAGTCACACATGCACAGCCTAGAGCCAAAACCAACAGTCACCAAAACACAAACTGAAAGCTAATCCTTCCTCCTCTCATCATTCTAAGCACTTCTCTCAACTGGACCCAGAGCTAATTCTAGCTCTATCACAGATGGGTCACTATTAATCAAATACCCCCAAATCCAAAATCAAACGGAGAAACTCGAGTTTCTTACCTCAGAACTGACGAGGAAGACCTCTGGGCTGCTCTCCCTAGCCTTGGCACAGCTGAAACACCGTTGTTCCTTGCCCAATCTCGAGTTCTCTCCACTTCTCTGAAGGTTCCTCAGAACATGGAGGTTTTGGGTGAAATGGAGGAAGGATTCTCACTTTCACTTGGTTTCTAGGTGACAGCAAGGGTCTGGGAAGTGTTTAGGATCACAAAGCAAGGTCATGGGAGCTTGGAAAGCTCTCCCATGGCTGCTGGAGTCCAGAGGAAGAAGAAAACCATTTTCTCCTCCTCCAAAACGCGACCCCCTTCTATTTAATGGCTGCACCGACCTTCCCGCGCGATCTGCGCGGGACACCGCGCCATCCGCGCCAACTGCAAGAAGCTCTGGCGCCATCAGCGCCACCTCCACGCCATCAGCATGAACCTGCCGAGCCTGTGGCGCGATCCGCGCCACACTCCAAACCCAGTTGGCGCCCCCAGCATCAACTCTGGCGCTCCAGGCGTGGACCTCCAGAGGATTTCGCGCTACCAGCGCGAGCCTGGCACCCCTGGCGCCACCTTCCAGAGAGTCTGGCGCTATCCGCGCCACACCCTGCACAGGGGTTCCTGTTGCTAGGTCCCGGCGCCATCAGCGCGGGACCTGGCGCCAACCGCGCCACAGGGAGGGTCCTTACAGAAAGTATGCATACCAAACTTTAACGTTACATGGAAATTAGTTTCCATTTAGCAAGGCATACGCGAAATACGAATGTCAAGGAAGCATGTGATGCTAGAATGAGCTGGCGGAAAAGGTTGTGATAGTGACAATTCAATGGAAACGGTTTAATTCCAAAATTCGAATTGATTTTAAGCACGTTTATAAACCCAATTAAGATCAAAGAACTATCCAGAAAAATGAAACTCACACTAGGTCCCTCCACTACTACAAAAAGCCTTTTTTACGACATTGAATTGACATCGGTTAATAAGAAACCGTCTTAGAAAGAAACACGGTGGCATTTTTATAAATAAATACAATCATTCTAAGACGATTTTACATGAACCGTCTTAAAAACTTCCATTCTAAGACGTGCGTATATGGTTTTTGGAAAACTGTCTTTGTAGACTGTGATTCTAAGACGGTTTTATATAAACCGTCTTAGAAGGTTTTTCGCATTTAAATATCTCCCTCTATTATTTCAGTCTCCCTCTCACTACACTTTGACTCCCTTAGCCTCTAGGGTTCCCAACAAGTGACTCCCCCTCTCCAAAGAAGAAGAAGAAGAAGAAGATGCTAGCATGTCCTAGCAGCTCCCTCCATGGCCTCGCCACGCTGCAACGCCATTCCCAACCATCTCACTTCCTCCTCTGCAAGCCTCTCTTCTTCCCTCGCTTCGACGCTTCCCACAAATGCAACTTCCGCTCTCTCCTTTCCGGCAACAACCGTCATCGCTTCGCCGTCAAAGCTTCTGCTGACTCGCCGAAGGTGTTGGAGTCCGTCGTCAATGCCGACGGTGGTGGCTTGCAACCGTATTCCGTGAAGATTCCCGTGGTGATAGACATGTAATTTTGAGTATGTGAGTTTGTTTTTTGTTTCTAGGTTGAAGCATTTTGTTTTGAATAAATAAACATCTATTTCATCCTTAAAAGTATTACTCTCTCTTCTAAGTAGTCCTTGAAGTAAAAATAGTATATGTAAGTATCCAAGTATTAGAATAAAGTAGTGAAGCCTTTATTTTGGAAGATTGGAAATGAAGCAATGGAACAGCCAAATAGAGTACAGTGCATGCATTGAATGATTTAGGGACCAATAAAGTAGTGAAATGATCAAATGGGATAAGTTTAAGAACTGTTCCTTCAATTCCTTTTCACTTAAGGATTTAAGCTTATCTGATTTTGATTTCTTTCACGAGGATTAGTGAAAGAAAATTAAAAGAATAAGATGAAAAAATATATGAATAGTTGAGTTATTTTATTTGTATTGATGATACGGAATTGCAGTGATTCATTTGTGCATGGTAAGATTCAAAGTCATTCGAGATGCATCTTATGATATGATTATGAATCAATAGCAAGCTGAATCGCATGGAATCATGGATAGTAAGATTCTAATGACTATGATATTCGAGGTTGACTGTGAAAAATATAAGGAGGATTGCATACACTTAACCATATTGCGTTTTAATAAGCTCTGTGCTCTGTCCTCATTCCCCATATACGCCAATAAAACTCTAACAAGAAAGGAGAATTGCTTGAAAGCAGATTTCTTTTAAAGAATAATTAATGCACCCAATCTCCCTTCAAAATGTTTATGAATTCATTCAGTCAGGATTTCCCTAAGGATGTTCAAATAATATTTTATCTACATTCTCCATTTTTCAAATAATTAACCCATGTACAAGTTCTGGCTCAAGATGTAGTATCGTCATGCTGAAGAGTGATCACAAAAAGTACAAAATAGAATAAATTATACTGACATTCCCTAAGTTTTTTCAGATTGCACAATATGTTTTCCTTTTTTATGTCCATACACTAATCCACTTAATTGTTTGAAAAAGATTATATTGACACTCCTTACGCATTACATTAATCCACTTAATTGTTTGAAAAAAAATTACAATATATACCTTCTATATAGGAGGTTGTTATAAATGATAACAACGATTTACAACAAAGCAGAGGTACTCTGCAAAATATGTATCTTTACATGTGGGCAAGCTTAGGGACATGCCCACACATGACAAGAAAATGATGCCCCCAAACTGATTAACTCTGCCAATACTTTTATCCAGTCAACATTGTTGTTTGTCATTATTTAACTTCCATATTCCAAATGCATCAAGCAGCTGAGAATGCTGAAATGAATTTGCTACAGTACACCACTAAATAATTCACACCTAGGTTTTTCTGAAATATCTTTTGATCCAGTCCACATGTATAAAACATAAATCAGCAAAAGCTCATGAATCTTGGGTATTTTTTTCTAAGAAAATTTCAAGTAAACCTTTGAAATTTTAACATAGTCAGTCCCAAGTTTGGCTGAAAAAATAAAAGAGGGACATATCAGGACGTTGATACTTGATAACTAACTTAATACTTAGCATCTCAATGCATGAATCACCAATGAAAATTTCAAGAAGATGAAACCATAGTGTAATTATTTCCTGAACATGTTCAATCACATGAATGTATACAAACATTACAGCCATCAAGAAATTTAAAATGAGTAGCTGCAAATCAAAGAAAACATTTGAATTAACAAAAATATAAATCCTATAAATAATTGAACTGAAAACCAAACCAACATTGGGTTGCAGATGTCCAAAGATTTTGTTGAGATTGAAGGGTGTCCCTTCCCATTTTCAGAAAGAATATTAACTGTGGTAGATCCATCTTCTGTATTTTTCCACTGTGGTAGTTCCATCTTCAGAAAGAAGGGTCTTACTCAACAGTACACACTAATACTTCCAAATAAAATAACCTTAATTCAATTTTGGATTAAAAAATCTCTACAAAGGCATGAATGTGAGTTTGTACTAAAGCAACCAGTCTTCCAGTAAACTGATCATGGGTGCAGCTGTAGCACCAAGACCACATAAGCTAGGCCCTGTTTCGATAAAACTTCTCATTAAGAACTTGTAGGGAAAGAAAAAATGATAAAATGAAATTAAGCTTTTCCCACAATTTTGTGCATCCCAATAAAAATCTTTCTTCTTTTAGTTCCTTAACCAATGCTCTAAGGGCACTGGTTAGCATTTGCCTTTAAATAATTATCATGTTGAAACTTGAATTCCTTCTTTCCTTGAAGCAGGAGCAAACATACTATCTTTGATTCAATAATGTGTGTGTAGGTTCTAGGACAACCAAAAACATAATCTCATAAACCTAAACTAGCATACTTCAAATTTTAATATTTAAAACATATCCATATTTTATCACAACAAATAAGATGCACCAACAAACATATCCATATTTTATCACAACAAATAAGATGCACCAACAATAAGATATTAACAATGACAAGTCAACAAAAATAGGGAATATTTCTATCATCTTGGAATCGTTTTATTTTCCATCAAACTAGATCAATAATAACCTGCCATTCATTTTCCAAGTAGTTTAAATGGAATTAACATTTTAAGAACACCACCATCCATTTTGATGTTACACCATGCATTATCAACTTAATTAGCCAGCCAAGTATTTTCAGCTTGTTACAATGGAAATGGGAGTGCCAAGCAAGCAAGTCCATATACCTGCTTATGTATCATTTTCAGATTATTTCAATTGCAATTAGATGCATCTCAGCTCCTTAATCTAATAGAAACCAAATCAACACATACTATTGGATTAAAAGTATAATGCACAAATGCACAATAACTTGGATTGAAGCTACTTACCTTCTGGTTTGGGAGCATCCACAACCACAAGTAGTAGAATTGGAAGCTAAAGTAGCAGACTTAATGACTCTTTTTTGATGGGGGGCAAGCTTAGAAGGCCTCAATGAGCATATCTCCTTCAACAAAAGCAGTATCCAAATAATGTTCCAAGCCTTCTTAAAATCTCTTTTGTTGGTTGCAAGTACTCTTCATTGTATATTCATCTCCACTTTAGATTTACCTCTCTGGTATTTTGGAACAGAATCTCACATTGTGTGTGCATTTGGTGGAACCAAATCTACAATTCATGCCAACACCAATGCATCTAAAAGCTCAAAAGCCCCCGACAGCTTCTCTGACTTACAAACCAAGGAAACCACAGTTTTCCACACATTCTCATTGCAAAAAAGCCCTCCACCCAAACCACTCAAAACCTTCCCCAACAACTCAAAATCCCCTTCCTTGCACAACCTGCCAACAAACTCATTCAAACTTGAGGAACACGGAACATAGCCTTTAAAAACCATCTCCTCCATAACCAACCCAGCTTCCTCAAACTGCATCCACCGACAAAGCCCACCAAACAACGTCCGGTAGGTCACAACATCAGGAGCACACTGCCGCCTTGGCATGTCCCGAAACAAATCATCCGCCTCCCTCCATTTCCCCTCTTTACACAACCATCCAATAACCACATTGTACCCAAAAACATCAGGCTTCACACCCTCCACCCCGTCATCCAAAACCCTATAAGCCTCCACCAAATTCCCCTCCCTACAAAACTCCCCAATCAACACATTACACGTCACCGCATCCGGCTTCACCCTGCCACTCTTCATCTCCTCCAAAACCCTAAACCCTAAACCCTTCTTCCCTGCTTTAAAAACCGCGGAAGTCAAAGTGTTGTACACCACAGCATCCAGCCTCAAATTGTTCCTCACCATCTCATCCTTCAACCTAAACGCGCAATCAAAGTCCCCAACCTCGCAAACCGCTTTGATCAAATTAGTGTACACAAAAACATTAGGCTTCAATTTAAAAACCCTCTCCATGTCCTCCTTCACCCTAAACGCCTCCGGCAAGTTCAAATGCGGGTCTTTGCAGAGCATGTTAATCAGCGTCCCGAACGTGACTTGAGTCGGACGAACCCCGCGCGTGAGCATTTCATCGAACAGTTTGCGTGCGTGTGCGAGGTCGTTGTTGTTCAGGGAGCAGGCGCGGATGAGGATGTTGTAGGTACAGGCGTCGGGGCCGGAGGCGGAGAAGTGACGGACGCGCGGGAGGAGGCGCGTGAGGGAAGGGAAGTCGCGGCAGAGGAGGAGCGCGTGGAGGAGGGAGTTGAAGGACTTGAGAGTGGGGGTGCAGCGGAAGGAGGGGATTGAGAGGAAGGTGCGGAGGGCGCGGGAGGGGAGGCGGGCGCGTGCGTAGGAAATGATGACGTGGCAAAGGAGGGGTTCGGGGACGGGAAATTGGGTTAGGTTTTGGAGTTGGTGGAGGATTTGTTCCATTTGGGGGAACATTTTGGCGCGGGCTAGTTTGGTGATGAGGAGGTCGTAGGAGCGGAGGGAGTGGCGGAAGGGGCGAGGGTTAGGGTTAGGGTTGAGGAAGAGCTGGAGGGCGAGGGAGGGGTCTTTCGTGGAGCGGAGGATGGAGGTGAGTCGAAAAGGGGATATGGGTTTCGAAGTGGACATTATTAGTATTTGGTTCTATCACGTTTGTTTAGCACTGTATTATCATATATTCATATTATTACTAGTAATTGTGTAGTTGGGATTTGGCGAAGACGGTTTAGGGTGGAAAAGGATAAGAATCGCGGTGTGCGCAGTGCGCCACATACACGGATGAATGCCTTTCCCTCTCTCTCTCTGATTGTCACCCTCATCCATCTCTCTCTCTCTGTTCACTCCCTCCTAATTGGAATTTAATAAATCCACCTCACTCCTTCATCCATTCTCCATAACCATTGAATGATTGTATCTCCCAATGGATCCTCCTCTCATCACTGACTCCACATTCTCCCCCGCTTACTCTCTCGCCGAGATTTGGCCCGGAATGCCCCATTTCCCCCCTCCCTTCCCCCACCCCTCCTCCGCCGATCACTCCACCCTCACCGACCTCACTGCCATCCCCCGCAAGAGAAAGGTCTCCTCCTCCTCCGCCGCCGCCGCCGCCGACGACGACGACGAGGACGACTGCTCCAAGGTCCTCTCCTCCACCACCACCACTGCCAACCTATCCAATGTAATCAAATTAGTGCTCAACTTTCTATTATTTTAATATTACTATTCCAAGAGTTTTAAGTCAATTGGTTGAACAAATTACGCTGTAAATCCCTGGTAGTGTCTTCGATTCCTATGGATATATATTTTTTTTAATATTGCTATTATTTTAGACCTCTATTAGGTGAGGGTATTGGTTGGTACTCGCTTGTGCTCATGCTTTGGATTCGTTGATTGCATACGTCAATTACAGTATTTTTTATTAGAGTCTAATTCGTCAAGTGAAGTCCAATACTTTGATTTATTTTTTTTTATTTTTTGCAATTCCCGAATGTTTGGAATTTCCTCAATTATACCTAACTTACGTTGTCTTCCCACCAAAGAGACACAATTCCAAGTTGTATTATCAACTGTTTGAGTCTGTGGTGTTCAGCAATTATACACTGTAGGTTTTACTTTCAATATGTTTGGTTTTTTAGTGAATTCATTTGTTTTAATTTGCCCCCGTTTGCTTTAAAGGAAAGAAAACTAGAGAGATTAAAAAAGTTTGAAATTTGAATTGAAGACCAAATTGGAAGGAAAGGAAAGTTTGAATTTTTATTTTTAAAAGTTAATTTTTCCTTCTTTTTTTTCGTTTGTCTTCACTTTGACCAAATAAAAGGAAATTGTATTATTATCCTTTTTTTTGGTTTGTATTTTTGTTTTTTAGTGTGAAGCTGAGTACTGATGGCATGTGTGGAAATTTGAACAGAATGATTCTGGTAGCAATAAACGGATGAAGTTAGGAGGGTCCAGTGTTGAAAACGATGGTTTCAAAGCTGAGGCGGAAGCGAGTTCTGCGGGTGGTAACAAGTCAAGTGGGCAAAGCAATGAACCTTGTGAGGCACCTAAGCAAGACTATATTCATGTGAGAGCAAGAAGGGGCCAAGCAACCGATAGCCACAGTCTGGCAGAGAGAGTAACTAGTTTCTCTCTCTCTCTCTCTCTCTCTCTCTCTCTCTTTTTATTTCTTGTCTATTGCAAGTTTTGCTTGCTGTTGGGCATTTTTTCTTTACCCAGAAGCAAATGAAAAGTATTGGAACTTTCAGACTTTCTCTTTTTGGTTCTTTTTATTTACTATTTTATTCACTGGCATGTCACTTTATCGCCCCTGTTTTGGCAGGCAAGAAGAGAAAAGATCAGCGATAGGATGAAAATTCTTCAGGATTTAGTGCCAGGGTGTAACAAGGTAAACAATAATATTCAGTTGGACCATCACAAGGTTATTGCTTCTGTTTTTCCTTTATCATTGTTTTTATTTTCTAATGTTCAGGTAATTGGTAAAGCACTTGTTCTAGATGAGATAATCAATTACATCCAGTCGCTGCAGCGTCAGGTTGAGGTGGATATCTTCATCTTTCTATATCTGTTTAGTATTTCTCACTCAATGATGTTTTCTTTTTAACCCACTATATCTAATTCTGTATGCCAAACAAATTGAGTTTTGTAGTTCCTTTCAATGAAACTTGAAGCAGTTAATTCAAGAATGAACATGAACCCTACTATTGATGGGTTTCCTTCAAAAGATGTAAGCCTATCAATTTTGATGTTGATCATATTAACTTTTAATATTCAATTCATTTCCACTTAATGTTATGTGAAATTGTATGCTGTCAGCTATGGAGTACTGCAGAAGAAAGTTACCCTAGTGCTTTGGCTGGACAATTGCTAACTAAGATGATTTATTTTATAGTAAATTATTCTTCTTGACTACTTTAATTTGAAAAATGTCAAACTAATAGGACAAAATGATTTGTGAGTATATGGATTCATTTGTGACATCATTCTCACTGATCGGTTGAGAAAGCTCAATAGAAGTCAAGTTGGTATAGGACAAGAGAGGAAGTGAAGAAAAGAAAGGAATTGAGGGAGAAAGGCAGAATCAGTGTTGAACAGGAAAAAAATAGATCAGAATGGGAAAACAGAAAAATGATGTCTGATGCATTCTCGAATTCAAGTCTTGGTATCCAGAACTAGGTGCACAACAATCCATAAATTGGCAAAAATAGCTTGATCATCAAGTAATCCAATGGCTCGAGTATCATTGTACCTTCCTCAAAATATCTGAAGGCTCATCAGTAGAATGAAAGGATTGAATTAGCATATAATTTCTCTGATCTTGTCTCCAATTTAACATCCATTTTAGATGGAACAACATTCTGTAGGTCATCCTTCCTGTAGAGGAGAAAATGTTGATGCTTTCAACTACATCATTTAGAAGTGTTCAAGATTTTTAGAGGCTCCAATCTGGTGTGGATAAATTTTTTCCTTTGGGTAGAGGTGCATTGGAATGTGCAAAAGAGCATTGAGACTACCAAATATGTTGTATGGCAAGATCTATCTCAAACTACAATAGGCTAACCCATCTGAAATTCACTTTGGCAAATCCTAAATTAGCTCTATTACAATTTGATTTGAACATCTTTGGAGGGAATATGTCCATAAATTCCATCAGATTTAGAGTTCAATCCTACTTGTCATTGTGATCACTGATCATATGAATCATAATTGTAGTTAGCAGTGTTGCAGGCATGATCATGAGTTGGGAACTAGAGATGTTTGACTACCATAGTTCTGGTGGAATGGCTGGTAGCTTGATTTCAACTTCTTGTTCTCATTGTGATTGTTATGTCTTGAAACTTTACCATAATGTTAGTTATGTCTGGCATTTTAATATCGATAGGTCATTAGATGATTAATTCAAAATAGGTGATGATTCAAATTAATGTTCATAACATTGAAAATGCTTCAAGTATCCTGAAGCTTCGTGCAGTAAAATTAACACCATATTTTGTGGAGGTCCAAAAGCTAGGAAAATGGTACCTAGACTGCTGAAAAGGTGTGGTCACTTAAATCCACCAAATGGATGTGGGGAGTGTGCCGTTGAGATTGCCTAGGATGGTTGTTGGTTGACGTGAAAGATGGCATGAGGATACTATTACCATATAACCAAATTACACAACTAGTCCAAGACTGTTCTAGGCAGTGCGGGCCACCCACCGAAAATGACTTGGTAGTTGGTAGTGAACAAGACTGTTCTAGGCAGGGTGGGCCACCCACCTTCGAATGGTTGGTCCTATGGACCATAAATGGATTAGCCTCTGGCCTCTATGTAAACTGTAACCTAGTACTATTGCCCACGATGGGTTCCAAGTACTATTCTAATGAACCCTGCAGTTTACACCCTAACCAATTGGGGCTACATTTCTTGTGTCTCAGTTTAAATCTTTGCCAAATTAGTTAGACCTAAAACATTTTTCCTAATGAATGTAGTTACTATAAGACTGTTTGTTCTCATGGTTTTGATCAGTTCATTAATTGTTTCAGGTTGTTACTCAGCCATTTGACATTGCTGGAATGGTATTTGGATCACAGGCAGCAAAGGGGTATGCTCAGGGATCATCACCTCCTGGATGGCTGCATATGCAGATAGGTGGTTTTGAGAGAACAACATAATTCAGAGAAGTCTCATTGGGAATAACAGATGAATCGATAGGATTGATTTTCTATTAAAAAAAACAAAAAAATAGTGGGTTGATTACAGTGTGCTTTTTTAACAACCTAGTCAACTGTTGTCGAATGTTGTAGGTTTGTATTTCCCATTGTTATAGTCTGAAATTATTTATAGAAAGTGCATCTAAATCGCATGTGCTTCGTTATATTAGCAATTAGCAAGTAGAAAACAATCTTAGCGTGGTTTTCGTTTTTTAATCCTGCTGTGATAGGACCCCTGCATCCTGATTTGATTTGTATACATTATATATTGCAGGTATGCAATTGTGTGTTCTGAGTGATGACAGTTTGAAAATTATTGTTTTTGACAATTTGAGTCATTACTTCAGTAAAAAAAAAGACAATTTGAGTCATTAACAGGAACAGATTAAGAGAATGCTAGTGCGTTTGAAATCATGTATTGTCTGTCAATCTAAGGACGCCTGAACCTTATGCTGCCATTGCTGATAAACAATAACGTACAAACTCAATATTGTTTATAAAAATTATTCACATTCAATAATTTTATATCTGCCCTCTTGCACCACAGGAATTTTGTAGTAGGCCCTGTTCCTGATACCTGACCCTCATTATGGTATAGCTGAGTTTATTAATATCTCCGGTTTATTCTTCTTTTTTTGTTGACAAAAAGCATAGTTTAAAGTTGTAGTGCAGGAAATAATTAAAAAATATTTTTTTATAATTAAATTGTTATTAATCAATTTTCTTGAATGCAATCTTTTTCATTTAAATTGTTATTTGTTTACTTGGTATATCTCACTATTTTTGTCATTTATTATTTTTCATTTCTCTCTTTAATTTCATGACTAATGTGAAAAATAATTAAAATATAGTTAAAGATATAAAGATGTTAGCAAAAGCAATAATAAATGTTGTATTAAGTTTTTAAAATGGTAGATAAAAGGAACTTTTTTTTCTTCTAACAAAATCCACACTTTTTAGAATAAAAAATCTACACTAATAAATGTTGTATTAAGTTTTTAAAATGGTAGATAAAAGGAATTTTTTTTCTTCTAACAAAATCCACACTTTTTAGAATAAAAAATCTACACCTAAACCGAAATGGTAGTAATTGAAAAACAATAATGTAATGGCAAGCGAAATGCATTTTAGAGGCAAGTCAAAGACTTAAACAACATTAATAACTACTAGGATGCTGTTCTTTTCACAAATTCAATCGTTATTAAGATGAAATATTAATAATTGGCGGCACGTAATTTTATCAGCTTTTATGTACATGCGTTGATGCCCTTTACTACAAAAATATTTGTTTTTTTAAAGTTAATTTTCTCTCTTCTTTCTCTTCAATCATATACTACATTATCTAATTATTTAAATGAGTTACTTATCATAATTTTGTGAAACTTTATAATTTTATATAAATTTAAATATTCTATATGAAATTATTCTAATGCTAAGATTATTGAAGTGAGTTATTAAATTAATTTGACATATCTTATAATCTAATGAAAAAAGAGATTAAACAATATTGTTTAAAAATTAACAACTCATGTAAGTACTTTCATAAGTGGCGGACCCACGTTGAGGTCAATGTCTGCAAGTGCGGATATAAAAATCACCTGACGTTGCACTTCTCCATGGACTCTGACGAAGCTTGGTGTGCTAAGATGAATAATATGAGGCACAATTGCAGTGCCGCAGGAAGCAGAAATGAAGAAGAGGCGAAAAATGAAAAAGAAAATGAATAACTTAAGGGGTTTAACTTCCTCCACCAGCAACATTCCTTATACACCCAGCAGTCAATAGTGGAATACCGAAAATACCTATATTAAAATGGTGACTTATACGGACGCTTGAAGCATTTCTAATACACCCAGCACTTATATCTTCTTCTCCGCGCCCTCTGCCCAGCCACGTTCGCCTTCTCCCCAGACGCACCCGCCATTGATATTGATCAACGAAGAAGGAAGCTAAGACCAACAGAAGTTGTCTCTGCTGCCGGCATTGTCGAACCCGTGAGTTCTGGCTTGAATTTTATTGGTTTCGATTTCTATTACGCTAATTTGAAATATGAATGGGCGTTGATGGCTACGGATTCACAATCCGTAAGAAGCAAATTGTTGGAACTCCGTATGCATACGGATTGGCAATCTGTAAGATCCATACGGATTGGCAATCCGTAAGAGTCATACGGATTGCCGATCCGTATGAGTCATACGGATTGCCAATCCGTATGAGTCATATGGATTGGCGATCCATATGACTCTTACGAATTGCCGATTCGTAAGAGTCATACGGATTGGCGATCCATAAGAGTCATACGGATTGGCGATCCGTAAGAGTCATACGGATTGGCGATCCGTATGAGTCATACGGATCGCCGATCCGTATGAGTCATACGGATTGCCAATCCGTATGATTTCTGCTATAGTGATCACGTTGCAGAACTTACCTCCGACGACGGCAGCGGCCAATGCAAGCTCCACCAATGCTAACCACAACCTCCACAAGCAAACCAACAACGCAAGACTCACCAACACGCAGCCAAGAAGCAACAGCGAAGAGGCAATGAAGAAGCAGAAAAGAAGAAGAGCATGGAAGAAAATGGAAGAAAAAGCTGGTCCAAAATCTGCTGGGTGTATGTTAAAAAGTAACAAGGGCATTATTGTCATTTTTCGAAATTGCTGGGTGTATAACCAATTTGTCTGGTATAGGAAGTGAACCCCTAACTTAAGGTTTACCTTTACTTGAGCCAATATCCAGATACCAATTTGCTTCCTGTACCCCATTTTTGCTTTTTGTACTCTTGTTCATTTTTTATTATAAATTAAACTTGTGTCAAACTATTATCTATATCTTGTACATAAATAAATTGTTCTGGGTCCGCCATTGACTCCCATTGAAAATGCTCTAAGAAAATTTTAAAATTCATGCAGTTTTTCCTTTTTCTATCTATCCAAACAAAGGATTGAAATCTCCTCCCATCTTTGCTTCTTCCACTGTGTAATTGTCATTATGAATCATCCTGTATAATGCCGATTTTAAGAATCAATCGAGCATCATAAGCGCTTTCTATAGCACTTAAATGGAGCTGCTTATATTTTTTTCAACTGTCAATTAATATTTTACTCATACATATATGCTAATTATATTTTACGATTCTGATAACAATACATAACAAGTGGAGTGGTTTACGTGAACTCTTAATTAAACCAAAAACCATTTCTGTGATTCTTTAAGTCCATTGTGTAATTTGTTGGTAGCTATACGAGTAGAAGGATCACGCAATCATATTACTCATCTTGCGATTCAATTTGAAACTAAATGAGGTTACGTAGTTCATGGCTTTTTTATTCTATTTGGATTCAATAAGTTGAGGTCGTAGTCGTGAGCAAGAGTTGAGAAAATTAAAATGTCTAGCTCACAAATATTAAGAAAAAATTATCCATAGTATAGCGTGGATAAAAGTTTCTCACCACAGTACCTATAACCAATCCCAAGTGCGTAAACATTCAACTAACACACCTTTCCCAATTATAAACGGCGTATGGGTAAGTTAATTCTCAACTCATTTGCTGGTGAGTCGTTGGTCAACTACAATAAAGTTCAATTTCCACACATTACAAATTATACATCACTCCTATTAAATGTTCAATTTTTTCCACACACCGAGCTCTGAAATGGCATTTAACTCCCCGTGCCCTTTCATCATGGGATGATGGGACCCTTCAGGCAAACAAGATATATTCGAGGTTTTGAACCAAGAAACGTGACATTCAGTAAATCTCGCTAGCCTACACTAAAAAGTCTAAAATTAACAGTACAAGAAGTTAAAGCATAGCCATTCTTGCTGAAACACATGTGCTTTAGGAAAGTTTAACTTCAAACTTCACACAGTTCAAACATTACAGAAAGCATACTGTACTTAAGATGAATGATTTGAGTATCGAAACTTCCAATCGGTCAAGGATGGTGGATGCAATCATTCAAGGCAGTCCAGTGTCACTTGATGAATTGGTTATCATTTACTTGTTACACAAAACCCCAGATCCAAATCCTTTAGCGCTGTACACTAAAGGAAACCACAAAATTTTATTTAAGATACACCATTGTAAGTGTCAGGATCAGCTCTGAAGTCCCGTGCCAGTGTCAGAGATCCATGCTGGAATTGTTCACTAGGTTAAAATGACTAAAATTGACTGAATTCTTATTCAACATAGCAAAAAATGAAAGGTTCTGTTAACTAATGCTCTTAGGACATTTTTGGAGAAGCATTTAATACTCTCCATCCACAAAATTATTTAATAAACAAATCCTCCTGATAGCTTAAAGAAAATATTGAAGACCTTTAGATTTACAAGGTATTAAATGCTTCTACTTTTTTCATTCAATACTTTTTAAAAATTAGAGGGTGAGACTAGGTATAACAGTAATGTTGATGCCTTTGTGACTTGGAGGTCGCAAGCTCAAATCTCTACACATGCCTGGTAAGGTTTCATACATCTATCCTCCCTAGAACCCATTTGTGCACTGGATCGCTCTTTTACCTTTTATTATAATTTCTTAACTAGGATTGTAAGCCCACTCATTAACAAATTCCAAAAGTAAATGAGTTTGTTCAGTGATACCTGTTTAAGGCAGTTGTACTGATGGGAATCACACCTTCTGGAGATACCAGAGCATCAATGGGAAGATCAGATGAAGTCATTGGTATTACTCCTTCATCCAGTATTTGTTCAGAATATGACAGTGCAACTGCAAATCCAATGCCAAATTGCTTGATCATGACACATTTTTGTAGGTTTGGTTCAAACAAAATTATGTATCCTAGAAGGAATGAATAAATGCATACCAAGCAAGGGTTGCTTCCAATTCCGCATCTTTGCAAGGTCTTGGTAATTCTTCAGGAAGGTATCATAGTAACTGTAAAAGGGGGATATTAACTATAAAAAACTTGGTCTATGATTTTATAGCATTTGTGACAAAATAATAATAATAATTCAGGATATAATAAGTGAAATGTCAAAAGTGAAGCATAAGAGTTTGTGAAGTAGTCCCTGTTCTAACAAAAACAGTTTTTGAATGGTTGGTTTGGTAATATAAGACAGGCCAGAATTGTTAATTCAACTCATAAATTTCGCTACAACTGACAACTTACAGAACATGAGACAGATTTCAACTGTAAGAAGAAACAGATATAAAAGCATACCCTCCACCACGACCTAAACGTCTTCCAGATCTGTCAAATGCCAGTCCTGGGAAGAAACATTATAGAAAAAGATTAGCTACATTCAAGCTAAGACACTAATAATTAAATAAGAAATGAGAAGCTCACCAGGTAAAAGGAACAAATCAACTGGATCATTTGCCTGCATAACTGTACCAAAGAGATCTTTCAAATGGTTGTTGATATAGGCCAATCAGGATTATTAGAAAATACATTATATGGAAGTCAACCCTACAAGAATCAGAAAAATAAAATTAAATGCACAAAAGTAGCCGAGATAGGGAGAAGAAGGATCCACATAACTTTTATCCAGTCCTTTGGAAGCGGCTTTGTAAAAGTTATGCCCTAGCGAAGCTTTACTTTGTTGTTTTTTCTTTTAAAAAAACAAAGGAACTCATATCTTTTAGCTGAAGAAACCACAATTAGAATATGCGAACTACCTATAAATTTATGTCATCAAGAAACTGTTCACATTGACCCAAAGAAAAACCAGAAATTTGACAAACTTCGACATAAAAAGGAGGAGAACCAGATAAGTTTCCAAATATTAGTCTCACGTGCTGTTACAGAGTATGACCTGATAATAGATTTTGCAAAACTTCCAAACTTAAATCAGAAAGTTAGGCACATTGTTTTTGCAAGTAGGCTACACCTATGAAAGCTAAAAATTGTACGCAACCCCAATTACGGTTGTAACGTCAAGGATTTGGGATCTCAATTGCAGATTCATTAGCCACATTTGATTGCAATTTTCCACAACATTAAAAATCACAACAAAGTCATAACCACAATTACAATTTAAAAGATGTTGAAGCAGGAAGAAGAGCAAGAAGATCAAAACCACGAACGCATTCACACATTCAGATAAAAAAGGTTGGATGAAGATCAACCGACACGTCTTTTATATCAATAAATCTCACATAAAATATGCATATGAAATACACACGGTCTGATCTTCATCAACTGTTCCAATTGACGACTGCGTGTATGCAGCAATTCATTTCTACGTCAAGAACAAGAGTTTAATTTCTAAGATACTTATTATAAAAGTCAACAAACTTACCTACACGACTACTTGTGATTGAATTTCGGCTTAAAAATCTTTTGTTCTGTTTACTCAAAGAACCAAACCAAAAAAGAAAGAGGGGCAAGGCAAGTGTACCATCTTCACGCGCATTTCCATCAGCATCAACCGGAGCAGGCTCTAGTATGTCCATTGAGTTTGCAATGAGATCATCAATTCGCGATATGTGAAGCATACGCATGTGACTATTCTTATCCTCCACGCGCGGCACATAAAGTTTTTTTCCATCTGCATAATATTCAAAAATGTTTAACAGGCATCTAAGAAAAAGCAAATAATATGTAAAAAAAATTCTAATTTGAGTATTGAGTATCAGAAATGCGAGGCTGCACCAGTAGTATTATTTTGTTGCAAAATCTGTGACAAGATTTTTAAAGTGTCGACTTCGCGAAGAGCAGCGCAGCTTATGTACGCGCACAACCTGCGACTGGATTTGAACCACGGAGCTCCCAAAACTATGTCTTGAACGGCGTTATCTGGAAAATAATGAAACAAGAGAATAATAGGTTATAAGATTGTCGATTAGTGAGTGACATAAAGGGTAAGTAAAGGCGTGGATTTGAATCGCGCTAAGAAGAATTAACAATACTAATAATTAGATAAAAAAAAATAAAAAATAGAGATAGACATAAATAGTGATACCTTGGTGGGATCTGAGGGAGGGATTGATGGACTTGAGGGTTTTTCTGACCTGCGTTCGAAGTAAGCGCTTTTGTTTGAAAATGGCGTCAATATCGTCGTTTTTGGGGGTGTTAGTATTAGTGCTCATCCTCAATTGCCCAAACGCTGCTGCTCTTGTGCACCACTGTGTCATCACCGTCTGTACTCGCATCTTTTTATTTTTCAACATTTATTCTTTCTTCATTATAAAATATATTATTATTTCCCCATCGTCTCCTCGTCCTTTCATTTTGGTTTTTTTATACAACTGGTTAAAGTTAAATAGAAAATTTGTTTTTTAAGATCATTTTTACATAGATTTTAGAATGTTTTTTTTTTCTTCGTTTGACTAAAATGTTCTATTTTTAGGCTCCATTGTACGTTAGTTAGGTGTTGTAAAGTAGAATAAGAGAAAGTATTTAAATAAAAATAATTTGATAAGAAAGAAATAAAACATGAGACCTATATTAAATACAAAAGTTTCTACACAATTCTTTCCAATCAAACACAATCACATTATATTTTTTACACAATTCTTTTCCTTTCTCCTATTTTCCGTGATAACCAAACAAAGATTTAGAGTGTTTTTAGAAACATTCTAGAAATCATTCATTTTGATGTAAAAAATCACGTTCCAGATGCAGTGAGCCTTCATAGTTTTTTTCCTTAAAAAACATCTTAATAAGAGAGAAAGATATTTATAACTAGTCCTGGTATCAATTCTTAAGTGATTGAGATTTTTTCATGGGATAGAACAGTAGCTTAAGAGTCCAACAGACCAATGTTGAATTCACCAAAAATAAAACACAAGTAAAATTGGTGTGTTGGAAACTTCTTTCTCCCCTAATTCTCAGCAGTCAGCATAAGAAAACTTCATTTCAATGTTATGTCCAAATTGCAGTAGCATACAGGTTTCAATCCTGAGCAATTTTCAACAATAGCTCATCATTCTTTCTAATACTTGCAGGTTTATAATTCTTGCAACTGCTCGGAACTTTATTGCTCAGGTTTGTAAGTTGCAGCCTTGCCAATTATCAAGAAAGGGTACGGTATTCACTCTGAAAATGATCCAGAATTTTACAGTGTAGGATCCTCTAATCGTCATTGGATTGAATGACTATTTAATGATAGATTGGTTGTCACTATTATTTATCTTCAGAAATACATTGGATTTGCTCCTTTGTCCCAAGTAGCAACTATTCTTTATCTTCAGAAATACATTGGATTTGCTCTTTTGTCCCAAGTATTGCTATCAGGGAAACCAAGTTTTGTACCAACTTTCTAATTTTTTTTATCTTCGTAATTACACCTACTAATTTGTGAGATAAATACCTAGTTTCTCGCAGACATCACTACAGTAATATAAGAAAAGATTAACCGCTTATGAACCTACTTACCACATCCCTGTAAACTGGAAATATATCAAGTTTCATTAACAAAAAATAGGTTTAATGGTATTTGACAAAATGAAACAGTGTAGACTGGAGATGGCAGGAAAAGTAAATTAGTTAAGGTTTTCTATACCCTGCAAGACTTGAATTATTTAGGAAATTGCATTTGATTAGTAAAGCTGAGTTTTTATGAATGAGCTAATATTTGGATGGAATGTAGAATTTGCATTTCTTCCATGAGAGAAAGTACATACTAACAAGAAAGAAAAAAATGAACTGTTGACAATAGTAGTCATATAAAAAGCAATCCCTAGACAAGTTTGTCCAAATGATCCTAGTAAAGCTAGCCAACCCTAGAAATAGGGATTAAAATCCTGTTACAAGACATGCTTTGAGTATTCAAATCCTTGACCTCTAGGCATTTAGATATTTTACAGACACATACTTGAGGCAGAAGAAAGTCACCCATGCTTCTGACACTCGAGATCTTAGTGTCAGAATAACTCACAATCTTCACCACAAGCTAGACTTTTTTTGTGTCTCTTTGGGCTCAGCCTCATGAAATTCAATTATCTTCATTCTGAGCATGATCATTTGGCTCCAGTACACTTAAAATAGCCAATTACTATAAAAGAAAAATAGTCATCATGCATTCTCTATCTCAAAGGAGGTCATAACAAGGTGAGTGAGTTTCTCTAGATTCTGTGATATCTCTGTCAAAATTTTGGTTCCTTCACTATCTTTCTCGTCGTTATTGGAAACAAGCGCTAAGAACCCACTGTTGCCTTCCAGAGCCTTCACCCTTTCAGCAAGGAAAGACAGTTCTTTTGGTAGAAAGGCTTCACCTCCTTTTCCTGTTACGACACAATCATTATGAGGAACGGTAATAAGCATAATAAATTAGAGAAAACCCCAAATATGTCGTCCAAAGTTATATGTATTGCCACCTTATTTTTTTTAAAAACAATGTGACTAAATCAGTCCATTAATGATCTAAAATGTCACAATATTAGTCTTCTACAAATTGTCATCAAACTAGTTTTTCTCTAAAATGTCATCGTATTCATCTTTATACAAGACCAAAGTGGTGACCAAAGGAAATTTAATGAAAAAGTAACTTAGTGACAAAATTTTTTAAAGGACTAATGTGGTGATGCATGTAACTTTGGAGGACTAAATTGAATGTTTCCTCTAATAATCATTAGAATTATAATGCTACCTATTCATGAAGGCATGTCTGCTATGTTACCTGTCTCACTGTCTAAATTATTAACACTGTCAGAGCTAGACGGTAAGGAATAAATTCCACTTTCTGCTAAGGGTATTCTATTTTCTATTTTTTTCATCCGGCCAAGAAGATATGTTTTCTCTGCTTTAAAATCTCTGACTGATTCATTGTGTCTTACCCCTCCATTTTCTGCCTGAGATGATACAACTTGAGTAGAATAGAGGCCTTTTTCTCCATTACCTTCACCTTCATTGAGCTTGAATGAAGAGCTATTGTAACCAAGAGATGAGTTAGATTCCCTACTAAAAGTGTTTTCTTCTGCTAAGCTTCCATATTGTTTTCTAAAAATCTCCAATTCAGCTTCTAAAGCTTTGAGATCTTCCTCTCGTTTGATAAGCATATCATTAGATGCTTGGAGGGCTTCTTCATCATACTCAGCCTGTTCCTCCATCATTCTCTGATACTGCAAAGCCTCCATTTGCACCGTTGCCTTCTCGGCCTGTAACCGGGTGATCATGGCCATTGCATTGTTGGCAGCAACAGCTGAAGCACTTCTTTCTTCATCCAGCTCCATGTACAAAGCCATGAGTGATTTGCGATCCAAACGAACTTGCCTCTTCAAATTGTTTAAGATGGCATCATCAAAATCAGTTTGGGGATTTACATCATTAGAGTCAGAGGCAAATTCTGTCTTTTCCAGTGGTAATTTCCTGTTAATTCTGTAGGTCCATCTGGGACTGTTGTTTGCAGAATCGGTGAGCGGGATTCCAAAGAACTTATTTCCCCTTGTAAAATTTGGGGTGAATTTGCTGGACTCATCATTCAAGTCTTCTACTTCTCCCAATAGAGGCAAAGAGGTAGATTTGGTGTCTCCGCTTGCTGTATAGAACAAAAATATTATTTTGTAAAAGATGCCATAATCACATTTTCAGTCATGAGTAAATCTAGTACAAGTTCAGTGTCTATAGGCACAACTAGTCAAAAGTAGGATTTATGGAAATAATAACAATAAAGTTTGTGTTGACAACAATGCTGAAGTGATTATAATATTATTCAGACAATGTGTTCATGTAGTCCTCTATTTGATTCCAATTAAAGCATGTATAGTACAATAAAAACTCAAATACAGCTAGAAAGATATAATTTTTAATCTGCATAAACTAGGATATGCATAGTATCAGGAAATTCTAGTTTTGCAAATACTCACATTTAACATTCGGACTATTAACATTGAAGCCAAACTCATCCTCTTGAAGCTCCGGATCTGCCATAAACTTGAGTTCTTTGTACCTGATGTGAGGCAAATCTAGACCATTAGGTTCCAAACTTCTTGGTGTTGAAAATGGAAAAGCTCTCGGTGAAGGAGTTGGGGCTTGCGTAAACGATGACGAGTGCTTCACTTTCGCATTAGAATTAGAAGACTTCATTTTCAATGGCTCTCCACAGCATGAACACTTTTGGTTGTTGTTTCTATCAACCTGCATGAACCCATCATCCTTCAAACTCAACTGAATTGGTCGGTCATCCTGAACAAAGCACTCCAAGTCCTTATGCAAAATCCCCACAAGGGACTTGTAGGTGTCGCAATCCGATTCCTTCTCAGTTGCAAATGAAAGCAGGCACCCCTCACACATCTTCCTTATGTCAGAGAGCTTCTTGTGGTTATGACAAAATGCCAAAGACGACATGTCCTTCTTGTGAGCCTCGCACACGGACTCGTTGTAATAGAAATCAGGATTTCTGTGAACCATAACATGATCAAACCTGGTGCACAGCCAGCAAGGGATGTGCAATTCAAAGAACCTGGCAAACTCATTGGCCAAAAATGCAAGAAAACCATCAAGGAAGAGTATGAATATCAGCACCCATTCAAGCAGCACATAGATCACAATGTGTGTGAACTTCCCCATTTCTTCCTCAACAAAATGAGAAAATGATCGAGTAGCCATGTTGGAAGTTTTCTTTCCTTTTTGTTTTTGTCCTTATTAACAACCCAACATCATGTAGAATGTAACAGATTGGAATAAAAAAGAAACAACCAAGTTTCTGTAATCTGTAGTGCTGTTGAAGATTAAACAAAAAAAAAAGTGGGTGTGGATTAAGAGAGAAAGAAAAAGGAACTTAGAATGTGGGAAGATGGAGGAAGATCATGACCTTGGTTGGGGACGAGGATCAAGATCTTTCTCTCAGCGTGTGTCTCTCTCAGTGGCACGTTTGCAAAGGAAGGAAAAGAGAGAATGTGAAAGGTGGAACTCAATTAAGCCATAAAAATAGAAGGAACAAAAACCAATGGAGGCTGTTAGGCAGACAATTACCTGAAATAACGGTCTATCATGCCTCTCTTCCAATTTTGTTTCCCAATTACAACAACAGATATCTCATGCATTTCCTATGGCAAAGCCTATACAAGATTTTTCATACGCCACATTGATGTTGGTATCTGAGTGTATTTATTAACACCTTCTCATCCTAGTTGGATTTTTTATTTATTTACGAGAACCATTTTTTTTAGGTCCTCGATCAAAAACTACGTCAAATATCACGTGTGTCCCCAATCCACAGGACAAGAGACTAATCCCGCTCATGGTATGTAACTGTCACTTGTCCAAGAGAATTTGATTTATGAGAATCGAACACAGATTTTTTGACTAAATAAATCGTTTCTACTCATGTGAATACAACATAGCCTTACACCACTGCCTCAATTATGGGTTATTTATGAGAACAATTGAATAGCACTACTTTTGTTGGGAAGAATAAACATAGTTTAGTTTTAATACATAGTAAAGATTTTTACATTAACTAATTAAAAATCACATTAAATACAATAGTCATTACAAAGTCAATCTTATATACATACCAATCTATAATTAGATAACAATATAAAAGAGAGTGCATTCTAATTAATTTGATTAATATAGAATTTTACCTACACTTTTTACATTATTATTAAACTCAAGGAAAAATAATAATAATCAAAGTGGTTGAAATATAATTTATCTATCAAATCTATGAAATATTTACAAAGCATCATTAAACTTATATTCCATTTTGAATTATTCTTTGAAGACTTTTTCAATTAAAGTTTCAAACGGTTGTATTATTTTTTTATTTTTATAAAATAGAATATGTAAAAAGTTTTAACATTATTATTCAATCACAAATCAATTAATCATGAATAATGACTGGTTAATCATGAGTATGTTAGCTTTTTTTTATTCAATATATGATAAGCACGTTACCTTTTAGAATAATTATTTTAAAAGTTATACTAATAATAATTTCAAATTAGTTCACTGTCTAAATTTTTTTACACCATACATGAAAACTAAACTCATTTTATTATTATTAATATTATTATTATCAATAAAATCACTTTTCTTTTAAAAAAGGAATTCATTTTTTTATATTTTAAATGTATCTAGATATTCATATAACGCATGAAAGTCAACTGAATTTAATGTATAAAAATAAATCACTTTATATAATACAATATCCATACCATATAATTGACAATGCTGTAAAATTTAATTGCATACCCCCCCCCCACCCCAATTTTGTTGGATTTTCATAAATCGCAAAATGAAAAATAATGCTCTATAGCATATGTAAATTATATATATATATATATATATATATATATATATATATATATATATGCTTCTTCCATGGGAAACGAAGCTTCTGTAATAACTGTCGGGGGTTGGCTAACCCGCTAAAATGCTAATATGCCTCATAATATTCCTCTTTGTCAACACATGAATAACCAGCTTGTAGTCAAAGTATTCGCTGCCATGTAAGGGGAGATGCATCCCTGTACCTGAAAAGAAGTCATTTTTTATAAGAAATATGTATTAGTTAATCATAACATCGAGAAATATTATCAATATATGTAATTTGTTATAATATTTTGAGGGCGAGCCCTGACACAGTAGTAAAGTTGTGTCCTGGTGACTTGTTGTTAATGAGTTCGAATTCGGAAACAGCCTCTTTGCATATACTAGGATAAGACTGCGTACAATATTTTTCCCTCTTACCTTCGCAAAACGAGGAGCCTCTAGGCAATGGGGTACATAGTTTTGTTTTTTTTAATTTGTTACAATATTTTAAGAGGGTGAACCCTGTATAACAGTAAAGTTGTGCTTTGGTAACTTGTTGGTCATAGGTTCGAATCTGGAAATAACCTTTTTGCATATGCAACGGTAAGGCTGTGTACAATATCCCTCATCCTTACCATAGCATGGAGCTTCTGGACAATGGACTACATAGTTTTTTTTTTTTTTTTTACAATATTTTAACCCTATTACTCATTTTACTCATTTATACTGACTGGTTAAGTTCTTGAGGCCCAACAGAACTTAATACTAAAACAAATAAACAGATCAAGAAAGATGTTCCAAGTTCTAACTAAGATAATCTAAATATACAAATATTTTCAAACACCACCTCATGTAAGGAAACAAAACAAACCAATTTCTGATTTGGTTAAACATTAATACATTATCTTCAGTTTCTATAAGATTATGTTAATAAGAAAGTAAAAGAATGTAAAAAAATTCTTGCCTGCAATAAACAAGAGGGAATTTGGATATAACCCTGTAGCAAGAGGTTGATTCTTTCCAGAGAACTATGTGGCACAGGAGTAATGACATAGAGCACACCTTTTACTGTGTCAATGCCCCTCACAATCCCTGAAACATAAAAAAATCAAGATATGTTCAAACAATCAATATGCTTAAAATTATGGAAATGCCAAACAACAACAGTAGAAGGCTGGATGATTTGTGTCCATTAGGAATAATACACTTTAACTCTTTATCTTCTACATTTGTGGAAGTACGATGACCTAAATAGGTAGAGATCCCTTAAAATATATTACACTTGAGAATTGAGATGTCAGTGCATAGCAAAAGTTTGAGACATGAAGTTTTCCAAACTTGAAAATACAGAATGGAACACTTTCAGCAAATTTGCAATACTACTGCCACCTAAATTGCTTTTTAAATCTGAAATTTCAATTTTGTGAAAGTATTTCAGTAAAATGACCCTCCATTTCAGAGCAAGACAGAATGAGACATTTCAGAATTAAGAAGTCAAATTACATACCAAGCCCAAGACACCAAGGTAAATTTTCAGGTCCATCAGAATCAACTGCTAAGCCAACAACGGCAGCATTCAAACTGTAGAATATCTCCGAACTTGGGACCTACAAAGATATAGAGAGACCATAAAAAATGTTCTGCTCACCTTCATAAAAATAAAATAGATGTATGAAATGTTGTTGCATTCCTAAGAAGAAAACAACGTATTTAATATTTATATTTATATTAAAAAGATTTAAAAATCAAATGGGATTAGAACCAAAATGGACCAAATGCATGAAAACTGTATAAAGGGCAGCTCATCACAAGGTTCTACTCTTGTGGTGCTTAGGAAGGGTTAGATGCATGCAACTTTAAGTTCTAAACCATCAAGTCACAAGGTAGAAACCTTACTGTTGCACTGAGGTGTGACTCAAAATCAGAACAGGTAACAAGTATAATTTGAACAAACCTCACAATGAAGGTGTTGAATCTTTATGCTTGCAATGGGAACTTCGTAAGGACAATGAGAGGCTAAGGCATGTGCAAGTTCCTTGATTGTAGAAATATTTGAATCACTAGAAAACAACTGTTTGAAATAAGCCAATATTCATAAATCACGTAGTAGGCGTGCATCCTTCTGAACAGGCACCCTAGGGAAACAAATAGGGATATCCAATGATACTTGATGCATGAAAAATGAAAAGAAAAGGACCAAACCAGCAGCTGCAATTGATAACTTTCTAATCAGATTAGAGCTTACGATCTATTTAACGAGTCCTGATGAGCTGAATTTATCTCAATTAAGTTAATTGTTTCATCATGTTCCCCCCCTGACCAGAATTCTCCAGCAGGTAAATTCTTTTTTTCACTGGATATGCTTATCTTAACTACATGTGTAGGACAAATATATTTCAACATGTCCACTAATACATCATAACCAACACCTGAAATACAAGAGAAAAGAAATCATTGAACAGTTACCACGATAGATGACATATTTCTATCATTTTAGAAAAGAAATAGTTTACGTGCAGTAAAAGTACAAACGCAGGATTAAAAAGAATCAGACTAACCACTGAAAAGGAACTGAGCTTACCTTTCACCCGACCAGGAGTATTCAAGATAAGAGGAACTTCGATCTTATGAGGATATTCTCCCTTATCTGAGATGCAATACTCCTTTCGGTAATAATTATATATGGCAAATACATAACTTAAGTATGTTGATGGATCTCTCTTACAAGAAACATCACCAAAGAAAAGGCACCTGCTACAGAATAAATGACAAATAGTAAGTCAAGCAAGTCCATTACATGTTCAATCAAATAATACCTGAATTGGCTCACACTTGCACAATTGAATACAAAGATCCAACACAGATGATATATACCATCAAAGTCACTGTACATAAAAAAATTTCACAACAATAAAAGCCCCCCAACACCCACCACTCCATTCCCCCTCCCTAAATGAAAAAAAGAAAGAGAGAAGAATGCATGTGATCCTTGGCTCTTACAGCATCTTCAGAAAAAAGGAACAACCATGTACAGAACAAAATCATATGAAAAATGTTATAATATATAATATTTGTAATTTGTTAATATAATCGGTAATCAGATCAGATGTCAAGACAGTTCTACTTAATCTGGAAAGCATGAAATACATCTCAACAGTAATCATCTTAACCTAACTAACAAATGAAGAAACAATTAAAACTTTATGTAGTCCAATATATGTGACTACAGAATAGATGTTCACTGTCATCAAAAGGCAGCAGCCTAGTCAAATATTTCAAATTCAAACTTTAAAGCAACATTTCAAAAATACAAAAAGCACAGATTCAGCTCCCAAATTATCAAGATGAGATAGCACTTCATACCTCTCCGGTGTTTTCAGGCATGGAACTGTCAAATCTAAAATAATTAAAATAAATAAATTACTAACTTTGAAATAAATCATAAAGTATTTTCTGAAAAAGAATAAAAATAAGACAGAGATTCACCAACATACCTGGAGTTACTTTATGAACAATGGTTAGTGACAGAAAAGCAGGAGGAGTAAACTCAGGTTGGCCAACATCAGTATCCAGATAAGCTACTTTGGTGTATTTGTTCAAGAGGACATTTAGGAGGTAGCGGGAGAAGGTTGTCTTCCCACAATTCTTGGCACCACATATAAGAGCAGTAGGAGGCATTGAACTGTTTGCAATGGACTCTGTGGCCTCTAACCACTGCTCGGGGATGTTTATGTCTGGTGAAGGAGAAGAATCCATCCCTTTCTCTCTGTAAAAGTGCAAGACAACTTTTGTTGATTAAGCATATTTTTGTCAGTGAGTCATGCAAATTTCCAAATGGTGCAGTGCATTGCAAGCAACCAACAAGACAACAACTGATTTGAAAGCAAGCCAATCCACCTGATTCAGTCTTTCTCTACTTTTTGTTGTGCTCTTCTAGTTTGGAATATCACAGCATTGAAGTTTTAAAAAAAAGTATATAATTGAAGTTTTTTATATACATGTCATACTTCCTTTATATTTTCATTAATTATTAGAGTGAAATGTGAAATAAAGAATTTAATTTTAACAATTTAAAGATTATAAAGACTAAATATAAACAAGTAAAACTAGAAAAACTAGGCAAACATGGACTATATTAAGAGGATGAAAAATACTCTATAATGTATTTGCAGAAGGGATACCTATTACCTATATAAGATATGTGTACCATCTTAATGTTTATTTGCATACATGTAGTTTGCACATTTAGTTAATCTTGGGTGAATTAAGGGAATAATTATTTCTTGACAAGATCCACTAGTTTGAAGCAGCTTACTTTTGACATAACCACTGCTCTCAGCTGTCTCTTTCGCTGGAGCATTACAGAATCATATATGAATGTTCAGTCTCAGAATAAATCCCCCCTTAGACCAGAAACAGGATACCTCAGATGAAAACTATTCCTGACTCAAGTTTGTGTTGACAGAGCCTGCTTTCATTTTGCAATTTCTCAGCAAGGATTGATCTTCTAAGTTAACTTTTGGACTTTTGATTATGACAAACGGTGCACCTTGGACTCACACCTTTCTGGATTTTCCTCCTTTAAAGTGGCTAAAGGCGAAGTAATCTCTATTATTGATGAGAAAATCAACCGTTCATTTTTCAAACACATTCACAATTTTGTTACGCCTGTGGACCGTAATATGAATAGTTGATTTTCTCATAAAAAACCAAGATTACTTTTACTTTATCCCTCACTATAGAGGAGCTGGAGTCCACCTTTCATACCAGCAAATTACACTGATAACTTGCTTGTTCAAACAGAACCTACTTCCTATTGATACATGGTAATTAATTACTAATCATAGCCATAACCTATGTTATCTAGTATCTTTGCCTGAAGCTATGTGTAATTCATAAGATTTAGAGCAGTTTCCTTGTTTATGAAGCATGTTGCAAATGCAATTTTTTTTTCTCATCAAAGTGGAGCACTACTGTTGGGAGATGGTGCTATACTAGTACTTTCTTATACTCAAAAGAGTTCGTTGTATACAAGTATTCGCAGATAGAGAAATCCAAATGATGTTTATGGCATACTATAAGTTATATCAAAATCCCACTTGTTACTTACACGAGACTGTAATGATATGGCATGCTAAATACATAAATGCAAAGTTTTTATTTTCAAAGAATTGATGAACAAAACAAAAATTTGAAGGATCGAACCTGATTGATTGGGAGAGAAGTAGCTGGTGAGTGTAAACAAAGAAGACTAAAGCGACGGTTCTTCCTGGCAAGGAACGCCACTAAGGCGTCAATGCAAAACGGGTTTTGATTTTTGAAACCCTTTTGTTTTTTTTTCTTCTGAAATTCAATGTATGACGGCTCGGGTCGGGTAGGAAGGATGGGTCTTAGCATTTCCAATGCAAGATGTTTATTTGGACTTTTTAAGCAATTTTTTTGTACTCCTTATAATATTTTTTGTGGTCTTTATAATGTCATGTCATTTTTAAGAAATTTATTAAATATTTTATTTTAATGTAAAGAACCATAAGAAACTCAAAAAAATTCACATATATTTTTTTTAATTTTTATAAATAAAAATAAAAAATACGAATGATTGAAGAAAAATTACAACGTTTGAGCAAATAAAATGTGGTTGAATGGAAACTCAGGAAAGAACCAAAAGTATTCATTTATATTTGCTCTCTATACTTTTTTTTTATTTTTTAAAATTTAACTCTTCAAAGTTTTGAAACTCAAAAAAGCAAGGTTTCATACCCTTCCTTTGTCATTTTCCACTTTCCTCTCTGCCTTCCACATTAGCTTTCTTTCCCTTCTTTCTCTCTTCTTTCTCCCACCGCACTACGCTTCGTCTTCCTCGCGCCGGCCTCCTCCTTCGTGTGCGTCATCTTCCTCGCGTCGGCCTCCTCCTTCTCGCGTGCCGGCCTCCTCACGCAATCTCCACCTTGCGCGGCCACTTCCTCGCGCCACCACTGTGTCAGCCTTCCCCATTAGAAGCTCCATCAGCACCACCCCATGCACGCAGCCTCTTCTTCCGTCTTCGCTGTGCCGGTCTCTTCATCCATGTGCGCGACCACTAGTTAGGTATTTTCCCTCTTTTTTTATGGGTAGTTGATGAGGAGAATGTTATTTTATTCGTAAGTTTCAGTTCCTTATATAAGGAACGCACTTCATTCTTTACGAAACCATTCTGCCACGTCATTATGCTCCAACGCAGAAGAACTCCTAGGAAACAGATGCTTGGACTAAGAAACCCAGTAAACATCTCTCATTAGAGATACTCTTATATGACCACCCTTCAATTCTAACATAGTTTATTTTAATCTAGTCAACAAATTTCACTTTTAACTAATTTATTTTATCTTTATCTATATATATTTTATCATTTAATTGACTTTCTCGCTCAATTATCCTTTTTATCATTATCTCAAAATTTAATTTACATAATTTTTAAAGGAATTATAAATCTAAAATATAATTTATATATTCATAGATATTTTTATATGAAATTTAATCATAAATAATACAATTTATTATTAAAAATATTTTTTTAATTTTTAAATATATAGAAATAAAAATCTAATTATGCAATACATAAATTAAAATACTAGTATATCAATAAATCAAATTCAACTTAATACACTTTTAAGGAGTTATAAGGTTAATTTGATGTATGTAAAAAAAAATGTTTTCAATTTAATCTCTTACTAATAAAAACTACGGTAAATAGTCATTTATGTCCCTGAATATGTAGTGTACCGAAAAATTTATTCCTGAAGGATGAAAATTTAAATTTGAGTCCTCGAAAATGTAAAAAGTATAATAAATTTATCCTTTTGTTAACTGCCATCAATCACTGTTATTGAAAGAGCCTATGTGGCATAGATGAACGAAAATGTCACAAAAATGATTGTCAACATGACTTTGAATAGATTTTGGACAAAAATGTCAATAAGTTATCATTGGACAAAAATGTAAGTTACAATTGGACAAAAATGTCAATAATTTGGTATTGGACCAAGATGTCAGTAAGTTACCATTGGATCAAAATGTCAATAATTTTTCATTGGACCAAAATGTTAGTAATTTTTTTGGACCAAAATGTCAATATGTTTCTATTGGACTAATTTATCATACCCCAAATTTCATTTCATTTAAAGGTAAAATATAATTTAAGGGTAAATCTTTCTTCCTTTTTTTATCGTTACAAGCATAATAATAACATTACAATAATCACTTAAAATAATACGAAAACAAACATAAGTTAAAAAAAATATAATAATAATCATAATATTGATTAATAATCATAACTTGTCTGTCATAATAGAAAATATTCAAAACAAACATCCATACACTATTGTGACATATTATTATGATTATTAACCAATTTGTGGTTATTATTATGTTTCTTTTAACTTATGTTTGCTTTTCTAGAAGTGATTATTGTAATGTTATTATTATGCTTACAATGATTAAAAAAAAAGGAGGAAAGATTTACCCTTAAATTATATTTTACCCTTAAATGAAACTAAATTTGGGGTATAACAAATTAGTCCAATAGAAATGTATTGACATTTTGGTTCAACAAAAAATTATTGACATTTTGATCTAATGGAAAATAACTGACACTTTGATTAAATGGTTACTTAATGACATTTTAGTCCAATGGAAATGTACTAACATTTTGGTCCAAAAAAAGTTATTGACATTTTGGTTCAGTGAAAAATTATTGACATTTTGGTCAAATAGTAATTTACTGACATTTTGATCCAATAAAAAATTATTAACATTTTCGTTCAATGGTAACTTACTGACATTTTCGTCCAATAGTAACTTACTGACATTTTTGTCCAAAATCTATTTAGTAGTCATGTTTACAATCATTTTTGTGATAATTTTATTTTTTAATACCATGTAAATTCTTTCATTAACGATAACAAACAAAAGTTAACAGAATAATGAATTTGTTAAACTTCTTACACTAAGATTAAAATTTGAATTTTTAACTTTCATATACTAAATTAATGACTCACATCAGTAACTATCAATTAAATTAACAACTAATTAATTATATTATTCACTTTCAAGTATGATTTCCTTCTATGGATAGGGGCGGACCCATAATGTAATGATTAGGGTGTCAAAATACAAAAATTAAAATTCATCTAATAAACATATTAACCAGCATAAAATATCGAAATTCAAAAAATTATTTTTCAAAAAAAATCTAAAAACTATAAAAGAGAATATATTTACACAATAGATAAATTAAATATTTTTTGAAAGTCCCAAAATTATAAATGATAATCACCAATTTTATGTCATCAAGAATCCCTATGAATTTCTGATAAAAATTAGTATTTACGTTAAATATTTTTGCTTTTGAAAAATCTTATGTTAAAAGAAAATTACTAACTTAGAATAAATCATGTTATTGACATTCTTGCATTCGTGAAAATATGTTAAAACCTTCCAAATAATAAGAAGAAGAACAAAGGTAAAAAACAAAAAAAAAATATAGAAGGAATGATAATTGAAAAATAAAATATTTGTACATATATTTTGAAATTTATCTTATCAATAACATATTAACTATTAAAGAAAAGGATGGTCAAATATTTTTTCTAAAAAAAGAAAAAAAATAATTATCTCGACAATATATTCTACAATAGAATATAATATTTTGTTAAAAAGTAGAAAAATAAATAACGCTTAAATGGATTTTTTATGTTACACTTAAATTATATTATTTATATAATTAAACCCCTATTATTTACATAATTAAACCAATAATTATTTAATATATATATATATATAATATAAAATTTGATAAAAAGTCAGGGGGAACAAGACCCCAAAGGCACACTGTCGATGGGTATTAATGTAGAGTTTGCTTCACACGCATGCACACTTTAAAAGAGTATTTCAGTATATACATTCCAAACATTTATACGAGACTTCTATACTCAATCTCTCTTAAAAATAAAATTCTATATTTATTTAAAATTATTTTTTTAATTATCATTATAAATTTTTAACTATTAATTAATTAGAAATTATTTTAAATATAGTTTTTAAAATAATTATAAAATTAACAAATTTATCGAAATATCAAAATGTGATAAAATGTTATTATAAAAGTAGATTTCAATTTATAGTATTGTGTGTATATATTTCTATTTTTATTTATTTTCATCTATTTTTATATATATCATCTAAAAAGTATATTTAGAAACTAAAGAGACAATCAAAGATGTTTAATTCAATTAGTTGAATAGAATGTGTGTTTATTATAAAATTATATTATTGTATTCAATTTATCCAGATAGAAAAACAGAAGAGGCAATTTTTTGTTGTCTAATTTTTGTGTTTAAAAGATATTTGTCTTTAAAATATATAAAGTAAGATAGAAGATTCCACGTAAACGTGGTACACACTCAATATAAACAAATGGTTTATAGTCGTTAGTAGCAGGTACATATGGCCATTAAGAAAGTGATTCCGAGAGAAGCATTCCGAAAACACAAAAATAGACAATAAGCACTATTATCGAATCTTGTTCTTCCTCCACTTTAGACTTTGTGAAACATGCCTGATGAAATATCGAACCTCTCACCAACATGTGGCTTAAAGGATTGAGTATTAACTATTAAGTATTAATTCATGAGGGGAGTTTGATTTAACATGAGGGGATTGAGGTAATATATATATATATATATATATATATATCAAATTACAGTAATTTTAATAATTATTATATTATTTTAATAATTTGATGTAGAATGTGATTTTTATTTATTCAATTGTTAACATATATTTATGTATTACTAAAATTGTTTGTGATAAATTTTGTTAAAATTGAACAGCAACAAGAATATATATTAAATGATCTATAACTTAGTATATTTTGAAATGCTTATATTATGTTGATTTTAATTTATATAAATGAGATATCAAATGATTTTAAATTGATATACAATTTTGCATGTGATCTATGTAAAATGAACTTTTAATCCAAATGTAAATTTTAAAAAAACATCATTCAATTGTAAATTATAAAATAATGTAATAATTATTAAAGTTACACCAATATATTTTATGTCTCATTTTATATATATGATAGTAAAATTACTGTAAAACTTCTGAATATTTAATTCAATAACCCAAATAATATTCAAGCTGTTAATTTCGTGTCAATTGAATTACATGTTCAATAATTGTTTGCCTCATAGTAGTATATATTTTGTCATATATGAAAAATTACTACGTAGTCCCAAATAACTATTGTAAAATTCTATTTATAAAAATTATAAAAAAGAAAAG
>PYAF01002691.1:949102-973676 GCA_007407185.1 Glycine tomentella | reverse complement strand
TATAAAAATTATAAAAAAGAAAAGAAAGAAAATTATGCAATGACATGGTTATGTGATGAAGGAAGATAAAAGAAAGAGTATTTAAATGATTCTTGAATACTCTTGAAATATCATTATTAAAAAAAATTAAGTCTTTTAAAGATGATTATTTAACACTCTTTTCTTTAAATATGTCATAGTAAAAAGTCAACACTTTCTATACTGATTTTTAAACTGTTTTAAAATCTCGATTTTTTTAGAAATTGTATTAGAATGTGTTTTTTTTTTTTAAAAAATGTTAAAACTTGAAGATTTAAAGATGATTTTTCAAAAAATCGTCTTAGAACATATCATATCTAAGACGATTTTCTAAAAAACGTTTATGATATCGATGTTGTTTATTTTGTTTTACAGCAAACTCAACTTATAATTTTAAAAAAATCAGACCAGACACATTATAATAAACATTTATACAATATATAAATTCCTCATATCTAAACATTTCTAAATGGCTTGTTTTAACTTCTAAAAAGCATGCTACCCATTTCTTTCTATATATATAGACACTTTCCTAAAATAGGAAAATAAGGGAGAAAAATAATTGATATAATTAGTAATTTGATATAACAAGAAGATAGAAATAAACATAAATATATAAAGATTGTCAGTTGAATATGTTTATAATCTTTAGGTTTCCAAAAATCATTCTAAATAATACAATCTAGTTGAAAATTTTCAAGTAGTAGAGATGTGAGTGTGATAGACACAAGGACAGTTCCAAAATAACTTCAATATACCCACTAAAAGACATGGGTACATGTCTTTGGATTATTTAAGTAGAGTTTGGAAATCAAAAGAAACCCAAAAATTCTAAGATTCCCTCTATTTAGCCACATAATCTCTCCTAGTCTCCTAGATCTTAATCATCTTATGCTTATAAATAGGCACATAATTGGTGTTTTCTTGTAACCATATATGCATCATGGATAGGAGAGTGAAGTCCAAGAGCGATGACATGATGTCTGTTTGTGAGAAATCGATGCATGTTGTAGCAAATATCTTCACCCTACCCACTTTGTCTTTTGCACACAAGACACTGCGAACTTTTACGACTGGAAAAGCTATGAAGAATCTTTCAAGGTGTGGTGAAGCCTCTGAGAAGGGGCCACTACTCCTCCAAGTCCATGAAAGAAGGTCACAAGAGCCACCAAGGCAACCAAAATCCATGGTCAAGCATGTTGTTGAGAGCAACAATCGTGGATCATCAACAACATCTAATGTGATTCACATTGAGAGATTAGAAGATGATGTTAATAAAAAGGCTGAAGTGTTCATCCAAAAGACACGTAGACGATTGCTAAGTGACACCTGAACCTTCTCTTATGTAGCCATGTAGTGTAACTTTGATAATTACTATGTAATGTCTTATAGTTATATGTGTATGAATTGAAATAAATAAATATGAACAGTTGGCTACCCCTACTTGCTTAAAGAAAATAAATTGAAGATCTTTATTATGATATGCGACTCAATTACCTTTTGCTTTCTTTGATATAATTTTCCTTGTTGAATTAATGGACAAGTCTCGTGTACATATAATTTTAGACGATGATTTCAAGAACATGTACTGTTTACATGAAATAAGCAAATACAGTATACTTTGTTCTGGTCAAGACAATATTCTGTATAAAAGCAGCTATGTCTTATATTCAATCTCTTTTGGGTTTGTTGTAGAAAATATATTTATTGAAAAAGATCTACATTAAACCCAACCTCAGTTACCTCATTCTAATTATAATGAGAATCTGAATTATCGTTTATTGGAATCCAACCTTACATCATCATCACCTTTGATTATGATTTAGGTATGTTTGATTTATTAAAAAATATTGTACTGATGAATAGAATACATATTAAATATTCTTATTTCAGGTATAAAGTATTAAAAGATACATATATTTTTATTTTTATCTCTTTAATAACAGAAAAATAATAACTAATTAAAGTAATCATTTTAAAAAAAGGAAACACCCATTTTTTTATATTTTAATCTCTCTTTCTTTATTTCATAAACACATAAATTTTATATAAATTATATTATAATAATTAATATTATATATTTTATGAAATTTTATAAATCGAACCCTACATTTTTTTATTCATTTCTCTTGTACTATTACATTTTTATTTGTGATTATAATTTTCTTTTTAGATTTATACTTACATGCACATTGTTTATCGTCACTTGAATTCAGATGTAGCATTCATTATGAGATAGGAAGATAATCTATAACTAAAATATAAGAAGATACAAAATTCTGATGTACACATTTTTGTGTTGTATTTTACTCTTATAATTACTTCTATAAACTATTTTTTTTTTACTATCTTTTCTTTTTATCTATATGAATTAATAACCAGAAAATTTATAATACTCACACACACATCTGTTTAACTAACTGAATTAGATTCCTTTAATTTTTTCCTATTATCATAATTCATGGCTTTATGCTGCTTCTCTCTCTTTACTTCCAGTTAATTTCACTCCTCAAATCCTCGACACACCCTCTAATTGCACTATACATACCACCCACTATCATTTAACTTTTATTATATTTTTAATTATTTATTTATATTTTTTAAATAAAATAGAGAGACGTGAAATATCTCTTTTCTCATCATCATCATCATCATATTTATTAGAAAGATAGTTTGTAATTCCATTCAACAAGTTCCAAATGAAACATGAAAGATCTTTTTAATATTTCTTTCGAAGATGGCTGGCTATTTGGCATGACGCGCAGCTAATCTACTGTTATTTGATGCCTTGAAATAAACGTGTTAGCATCAAATCAGAATTTGAATTTTAAGACTTCCATAGTTGTGCTGGTTATTATACTGTAAAGGAACAAGCTATTGACTTCGAACTACTAGCTTGTGGGATTCGTATCGAGTTTTTTTTGTCCCATCTCGTCGATCTCTCTACAGTTTTATTTTATTTTGTATTTTCCCCCCTAGAAATGCGATTACCTCAACCTCACGTAAACAAAACTTTATAAATTTTCTGTAAATATTTTTTTTAATAAATTTAAGTTAAATGCATTGTTTATGCAAAATATTTTTACATAAACATATCTAATTAATAGAAATTCATCTTGTTGCCAAATCATATAAATAAATAAATATGATGTAGTCATTGAGTGAATTTATGTCTGTATAAAAAAAAATACACCATAAGTATATAAAATAAATTAAAAACTTATTTTCCAAGCATAATATGGGATATATTCATTCTTAAAAAGTATACTACAATATAAACAAAAAATTCTTTAAAAATATTTTATGTCTAAATAGCATAAGTAATGCTATATTTATAAATTATAATAAATAAACTAAATCAAGCTAAAGTAAATATATCCTTATTGACTCATTTTAGAAACAAGTTCATTAACTATTCGTCATGATAAAATCTAAAGATATTATGCCTTCCAAAAAAGAATCTAAAGATATTATATCTTACTCATTTAAAAAAAGAAAAAAAAATACACTGAGTACAAAAAAATACTGTTTTTGTGGGGGTTTCATTTTGACGGTCTCCATTAACCGCCACAAATATTATAATTTTTTTTAAAAAAACTAACAACCAGTATCAATAATTACCGTGTCGGATTTCAAAATTTTAAGTATAATTTTTTAATTACAACTTAATATATTATTTTAAAAAAATTACAACAGACCGTAGTACAGTGTATTATTTTTAAAAAATTGCTCATGACCCACACTCCAGCACCCAAACTCCATCACCCACACTCCAACTCTCATTTAGGGTTCATGCATAGCGTCGAAATACAGGGTTCTTCATAGCAACACGCAACTCGTGGATCTGGAAGCGTTCTTCTTCTTACTCATTTCAAGAGTCAAGATCCTTCCGATTTAATTTCGGTATATGTGAGTGCGTTGCAGATCGCGGAGGCGTTGGGGTATGGTGGGATCGGGAGGGTGCTTGTTGGTGGTGCTGCAGGACACGTGGCGGAAGGAGAAGAAGAAGCTGTGATGGTTAGGGAGATGAAGAAGGAGAAGAGGAAGAAGGTTGGAAGGAGGAGGAAGAGGGAGATTCGGGGTAGCTTTGACCGGTCAATGCCTTTGGCTGTTCTCTAGCTGGTAAAATTTGCTCTCTGCTTCGTCAAATCACTGAGATGATTGTTATAATTTGTGCAGGAAATTTGTAGATTTTATCAAATGTCTTCTTTTGCTTAATTTTCATTACTTAAGATATTGAACTTAAGTTTATGAAAATTATTATTCGATGCCATCCGAGGGGTGGTAAATTGAAGGTAACAGTTATAAGAGTAATTACTGCAAAGGAACATTTTGGTAGAGGATAATTTTTTTAAGAGAATATTCTCAAAATGAAGAAAATTCTTAGGCAAAACAAGTCAATTCCTTATTTTGAAGACGACATTTGTTATATTCATTTTTCTTTTTTTCTAAATACACTTTCCTTGCTAGTATAAATGCTCATTATACTCAAAATAATCCTATATCATCATTTAAGAAACTACATTAGTAGAAAATACTTTTTGAAATACAAAATGAATAGTATTGGAAATATTGAACAATATGTAAGTCCTATCAACTCTCCAATACTCTTTCTCAAATTCCATGTAAATGCCATTCACAAAATGATGGTCATTCATTATAGATGATGTAACTAAAGAACTTCAATTGAAGAAATTAATCGAAAACTAAATGATATACTGAAAACAAGATTGATATGTGACTGAAATAGTAGGTGCATTAGTAACTGCTATGATGGAATTTGGAGTAACTGTGAGCATATGTTTGAAGGATTCTGCGGGTGTATTTCATCTGAAGAAATTATCAAGTGCTGGTATCACTCATGTCCATCTATTGCCAACATTTCAGTTTGCTGGGGTTGATGATCAAAAGGAGGAGTGGAGATTTGTAGGTAAAATTTATGACAGATTATCCTCTGAACAAACCCTTGTTTCACAGTTAAGTTAAACCTCCTCAGTCCTCCCTTCCATGCATATTTCATGGAACCTCTTCTTGAATGGGCTATACTTGTATCTCTTCCTTACAAGACTGGATTTTTTTTTTTTTTTTTATTGAAAAATAGTGGTAATATAATGAAAAAACATTAAAAGAAATCTCACATAATATTTACTGTCAGAGATTAAGCTCTGTTTCCCACCCTCTTGGGTTTCCTTTTCATAGCATAGTTCATTTCTGATCTATCCTGCATTAGATCAACAGTATGTGTTGTCAGACACTTGTGAGTCTATATTCACAAAGATGCAGATAGTTATCGGTTGTTTTGTATTTATTTAATTATGTACAGACATCAATGCAGACATAGCACACCTTATGCTATTTTTTTGTCATTGATACTCATATTTTTTTGCTTGTAATCAAATAAATGGTTCCAATTTTTTTTATTTTATTTAGCATTATTGTTAATTTCTCTTAACTTTCAATTTTTATAGTCTTCTACGTTTAAAGGTGCTTCTGACTTAGAGATCAATTATATCTAAAATCTTATTTTAGGCATCATACTTTTTAATTTTCCCTGCACAAAGGCACAATTCTTTAGACACTGTTGCTTGTTCAGTCAAAATTCAACACTGTGATTCTGTTATATAAGCTTAACCTATTCTTCTTTTTAATGATACATTTTTTGTAGGCCTTGGACACACTTGGCAACAACAAATGGCGAGTTAATAGAAGATTACTCAGTGTTGTGGAGTCCCTCTGAGCTGGAGGAGGTAACATGGCAGGTCTGATTGATCATAAAGATGTAAGCATAAACAGTAACAACTTTTGAAGATATCTTTACATAAGTTCTTTTGTCTATCTTATTTCTGTTCATCTATTGCTTTTAAAAATTGGACGGCAAAGCTAAATGAATAAATAAATAAATAAAAGAAAGTTAAACATAATCTAATTAAATATATTCGCCTGTATATTTCCACCCTTAAGTGTGATGAGTTCTCAGCATTAACTATTGTATGCAATTTGTCTCGCCTACATATATTCTTAATTGACTTGTAGGTTCCTATACCAGAGAGGCCACCTTTAGGGGATTTAAAACAAATTCAGGAATGGAAGTGGAGTGTAAGGAAGGCAGAGAAAATTAATCTGGAGTGACATTCTCTAAGATGTGACACTGAACTTAAGCTGTATGTAAGATCTCCCCTCCAATTGTCAATTACTTTTATGTTATATTTGAAGAATTGAAAATTCCAATGTATTTGTTACATTAGTGACATATGGTCTTCCTTGATCTTGCATAGTAGAGTGTTGGTCAATCTAAGTATCTAACCATAGTTTGACATTTATGTTGGTTCTATTTGATCAAGTGTTGCATAATCTCAACTAAATTTTGTATAATTATTTTCAAATCTATTCCATATTTCACTAACTGAAAATTAATTGCTACAAAATACATTTGAAACAGGTGGCTTGGAAAATGAAAGATGAAGAAGGCTTTTATTATCCCCACAATGTTGACTTCCGCGACAGAGCATATCCCATGCATTCTCATTTGAATCATTTAAGTTGCTATCTATGTCGAGGATTGCTTGAGTTTGCTCAAGGGCAACCATTAGGAAAGTCTGGACTACACTGGCTGAAGATACACTTAGCAAATTTATATGCTGGGGGTATTGAAAAGCTATCTTATGATGGCTGCCTAGCTTTTGTAGAGAATCATCTCCATGATATATTTGACTCTGCTGATAATCCTATTAATGGAAATCATTGGTGGTTAATGGCTGAGGATCCTTTCCAGTGCCTTGCTGCTTGAATTAATCTGTCAGAAGCCTTAAGAAGCTCGTCACCAAATTCTGTTATATCACACCTGCCAATTCATCAGGTAAATGTTTCATTGGAAGCCTCAGGATTGAAAAAGAGATGTTATAGCTATGCAGACTACTTATATAAGTGACCAAACCAACTCTAAGTTCACCTATGAACTTATGATAGAAAATTTCTGCTAGATCAATAGTATATGTTATGCTATCTAAATGGTAACATACACGGGAAAAAAAAATTGGTACCCAAATTCTTACAATGATACCATGGTAGGTTCTTCATATTGAAAATCCCTATCATATTTATCCAGCTTTCATTTTTTCTCTTTTTCTTATATATATATATATTAAATTGCTAAAAACACTGCTTTGATGAATTTTAGGATAGTTCCTGACTTCCTGTAATGGCTTACAGCACTATACTGCTTTGGCTAGAGATTTTGTATGTCTACTTATATCCCATTTTTGATTTTGCAGTCACTCATCACTCTTGATATAATCTGTGTTTTCTTTATTAGATTTATGTACTACCTGAATTTTGTGATAATTTGAGTATTATGATTTATTGTTCTGTAGCTTTGTTCATTGTTATTGTTGAGTCACTACATTTTGAAATGTCAGCGTTGTTTGGTGTATTAAGATAGCCTCTTTGTATAGTCCTGTGGCATCATATTAACACAGCTTGCTCAATATACATAAAATGATCTCCTTTCTTGTTTTGGATTGTTTTGGGTGCTTTTAGCTGTTGTTACTTACTTTGACATCTCCATGTTTGGTAACTTATTTAATAGTATGACTAGTAATTTACATGTTATGGAAATATAATTGATAAGCACTCAGATCACCTGGACCCACAGAGACGCACTATTTGGAAAGTTTACTCTAGGAAAATAGGACTTAATTTTAATAACTATGATGGAACTCGCTTTAACTTTTAATGACATATAGCAGTTTATGGAGCAGTTATGTATTTTCACTTTTATGGGTGTGGTAGTGTTAGGCGACAGTTATGTGTGATATTAGAGAGTTTTTGGACAGAGCCTCTGTAGGAGTTTCTGAACTTTGGGACAGCAAAATTTTAGTTTGTAGGCCGAATTGTTCCTCGTGAAAACATATTTTTAATGAACAAATACTATTGTTATTTTTTGCCCCTTTGCATGAATGTGATTTTTTTTTATGGGTTTGTGTTTAATTACTTTGTGTAAACTTTCTATTTCAGGGCCTGCTATGGTGTTTTGAGGTTTGTTATGGAGAGTGGTGCTAAGGGATGCGAGGTCTGTTTTGCAGAAGTGACTTGGCTTTGAAGGTTGTGATATACTCATAGTAAAGCATGAGTTCTTTTTATAATTAACAAACTGACTAATATTACTAGTTTTTATTTAAGTGGGAGATATACTCAATGGCCTACCAAAAGCTTTTAACTATATAGAGTATTGCTCTTTTCATTTTGATAAGTCATGTACATTAGGTTGGATAATAAATACACATGGAAGTTAATCTGTATAGTTTAACTGTTCAAGAGTTGCATAATATTGTAAATAGCCTTCAACTATTTTTTATTCTTTTTCTTATGAAGATGACTTATATGAATGGAAACTTCTCTGAAAATAATTATAGAACTAATGGAAATGATTAAAATTAGGGAAATATTAATGAGTTTTTTTTATCAAAAAATACTGTTTTTGGCAAAAGAAAAGGAAAAACACTTTGTGGCGGTTTTTAAACTGCCAGAAATAGAAAACTTGAAAAAAAATAAAAAAAATGAAAATAAATTTGTGGTGGTTAAAAGCCTCCACAAGTTTTCTGGCAAATTTACCACTCTAAAAATCACCACAATGTTTTCTGGCATCGTTAATTCTGATAGTTCATTCTGACCGTTAGAAATTAATTTTGTGGCGGTTTTTAGCCGTCAGAAACAACTTTTTTAGCTGTCACAAAAATATATTTTTTTTTTTGTAGTGACTCTACTATGACAAAATAAACTACTATGAAACTATGAATCGAATTATAAATGTATGTGTATGTTTTATACAAACTTATGTTTGACGGTGGTCTGTGTCGGAGTTGAAAGTGTCAATTTGTTTCAAATCCATTCTCTCTAATTCTAGTAAGAGACCCCAAGCTTGGCTAGTAGAAAGGGATATAAGAAGTGCTGGAATATGATTTGGATGGTGATTATTTAGTCAATGTGGTTGAAAGAATGGGGTTTTATTCAAATATATAGAAAATGATAAGAAGGAAGAGAATTCAGATCTTAACAACACTCTGATATATTTGATAGATAATCTTATATTTTAAACATGTGATCAAGAGTATAATCTTAATTCGTACATATGAAAAAATCTCTATTGAAATAGATTTTTTTTTAAAAATAAATCTCAATATTTCAAGGATTAATCATTGACTCTAAACCAAAAAACACTCAAATTAAAAAAATATTCAGATGTTTATTAAAAAAATTATTTTGGTTGTGAACTAGGGAGGTGTGAACCAAAATAAGAACAATCACAATGATTAGTAACACTCATTGTTAAGTGGCTTTAGTTGTGACCGACTGATTTTTGTCATTATTTATTTTTACTTAGTCCCTTGGCAGTTTAATTTGTGACTGATAACTCTAGTTTCTATTGTCAGTACTGAAATCTTCTTTTTAGCGTATTACAGTAAAAAAGAGGACTAAAAGCCTGGGAAAGAAACATGAGCTATATCAACTCTAAGCACATCGACAATACAATTAAGAACAACATTATACTCTTGAAGGTCTCTTTAAGCATATAGAGCTTCCTTGGTCAAAATGTCAGCTACTTGATTTGCTTAGAATATGACACCATTTAATGGAACCTCCATCATTATAGACATGATGAATCTCACGAAAAGGGTATAACAGTGAATCAGTGATGCGTGTTGCAGCAATAAGACTGCAGAAGCTTGATCGCATTAAGGGAATCCGATTGAACAGTGATTCTACGAAAGCCCTTTGCCCACACCAGTTTAATTCCAATAAGAATCCACCATATATAGCTCAGCCTCAAGGACTGAACAACCTTTTAATTTGGCTCCAAAACCATAAATAAATTCACCTGTATGACCTCTAGCCACTCCTCCACAAGCTGCCACACTCCCTGCATGCACTACTGCACCATTACAATTTAAAGCAATGTCTCCTTAATCAGGGGCTATCCATGTAATAAAACCACACCAACTCTTCTCATAGTCAGAAAATCCTGCAAATGCTGAAAAATATCACTATTGGACTTATAAGTCATGTGCGTATTTTGACGAATGAGAAGAGGAAAAGTTATTCGTCAAAATACGTGCATGATTTATTCCTAGAGCAAGCTTTTAATCCTTTCTGGGCCAAGCCAATAATGCACCAACTTAAACAAAAGTCTATTCGGGTAATTCACGCCATTTCGACACATATTATAAGCTGACCTCATGGAGAACTTTATCACTGGTTACATTCCAAGCAACATTTCTTGGAAGGTAATCCGAAAAATCTTTCCACCATCCATCTTCTGTTTGAGTCAACATAGTTTGTCACTGTAAGATTAAGTTCACTTTCTGACATTGATTAAACAAAATATCTCAACAAGGTTTCTTTCCCAAGCAACCAACTATTGCTCCAAAATTTGAATCTAGTCCCATCTCCAATTCTCCAAATCATACTCTGATAGAAGATATCCCACGTATAGAACATAGGCCCCACTAAAAATTGCTTCCCATTTTGTTCTTGTTCACTTTAGGAATAGAATCTTCTCCGCATCTATATTTGTTTCTTATGACAGATGACCAAAGGGGAGGTTTTTTTATCACAGAATCTCCAGCTAGCCCGAAGCATGAAAGCTTTATTAACTGTAAGAATTAATGTCTTATGTGAGAGACATGTGACTTATGTAGGGACTAATAAAATAAGTTAAAATGCAAGTCCCTTTAACTTCTGCCTCTAGTAGTAAGATGATTGCTTCTTCAATTGTTGTTCCAAACAACAATTAAGAAGAGCAACACAATAATGAGTCCATGATACATAATGAACCTATTGTGGAAGAACCACAAGAAGTAGCATTAAGGAGGTCTCAAAGAGAAAGGAGGCTAGCTATTTTGAATGACTATGTGGTATACCTACATGAAACAGAAAGAGACTTAAGCATTAATGACAATGATCCAATTTCATTTTCACAAGCTGTAAGTTGTGATAATTTTGAGAAGTTGTTAGATGCCATGAAAGAAGAGCTAAATTCCATGGAACATAATAGTGTTTGGGACCTCGTAGAATTGCCAAAGGGTTGTAAGAGAGTTGGTCGTAAGTGGGTCTTAAAGACTAAATATGACTCTTATGGCAACCTTGAACGTTACAAGGCTAGACTTGTTGCAAAGGGATTTACTCAGAAAGATGACATTAATTATAAAGAAACGTTTTCACCGATCTCATGAAATGATTCTTTCAGGAGTATCATTCCATTAATAGTCCATTATGACTTGGAGCTACATCAAATGGATGTGAAATTGTCTTTTTTTAATGGAGATTTAGAGGAAAATGTTTATATGGACCAATCAATGGGGTTCTTAGTTGAAGGAAAGGAACACATGGTGTGAAAATTAAATAAACCAATATACGATCTTAAGCAAGCTTCCTGCCAATGGTATTTGAAGTATAATGATACCATTGTTTCCTTTGGAATTAAGGAAAATATTGTTGATAGGTGTATATATTTGAAGGTCAATGGGAGTAATGTTATTTTTTTAATAATGTATGTTGATGATATCTTGCTTGCAACTGATGATATTGGTCTTCTTCATGAGACTACGAAGATTCTCTCTAGCAACTTTGAAATGAAAACATATGGGTGAGGCAAGCTATGTGATAGGGATAAAAATATTCCGAAATAAATCACAAGGATTGTTAGACTTTTCTTAAAAATCATATATCAATAAAGTACTAGAAAGATTCAGGATGAAAAAGTGCTTAGCATCACCAGTTCCAATTCAGAAAAGAGACAAATTTAGTCTCGCACAATGTCCTAAAAATGATTTGGAACAAAAACAAATGGAAGCAATTATGTATGCATCAGTTGTTGGGAGGATTATGTATGTTCAGATTTGTACTCAACCAGACATAAGCTTTGCAGCTGGAATGTTAGAAAGATATCAAAGTAACCTGGGAATGGAACATTGGAAAGCTAGATACTTACAGAGAACAAAAGATGACATGCTTACATATAAGATGTCTGATCACTTTTAGGTCATTAAGTATTTATACTTAGACTTTGCTGGATGTGTGGATACGAGAAAATCCACTATTGGTTGTGTATTTCTTTTAGTCGGAGGAGCAGTATCGTGGAAGAGTGCAAAGCAATCAGTTGTTGCTGCATCTACCATGGAAGTTGAATTTGTAGCATGTTTTGAGGCTACAATTCAAGCTAATTGGCTGCGAAACTTTATTTCAAGCCTTGGAATTGTCGATAGTATTTCTAGGTCGTTGAAAATGTATTTGATAACTCTGCAACTATATTTTTCTCTAAGAACGATAAGTACTTAAGGGTGCTAAGCATATGAAATTGAAGTACTTTTTTGTGAAGGAAGAAGTTCATAAACAAAAAGTGTCAATAGAACATATTAGCACAAAAATTATGATAGTTGACCCTTTGACAAAGGCATTGCCGCATAAAAGATTTAGCCAATCGAGCCAAGGTGGTCTTGAGGCCGAAATGGCCAGTCGGAGGAGTATAATGGTATTCATGTAGCAAAGTCTGGCGAAAATTGTCAAAATCGGGGATAAAGAGGCAAGTACAATAAATAAAGCAAGTTTTGTTTGACTGAGAACTTAGTCTGATTGGGTTGAGATGTTTTTGTGTGAATGAGGCTTTTTCCTTATGGTTTAATGGTGTAGTAATGTTGGAGTTTGCTAATTAATGTAAGGATACATACGGAGATGACAATGAAACATTCTGATAGGGATGGCAAAATGGGTCTGGCCCGACGGGCCAGCCCATTTAACCCACCAAAAAAGGTGGGCCGGGTTAAAATTGTCAATCCATTATATGAAACGGGCCAGGCCAACCCAACTCACCAAAAAATGGGCCAATGACGGGCCAAGCCCGAAAGAGATATCATTTTAATTTTTCATTTTTTTTGTGATTTTGATAGTCCGAGTCCGACCCAATGGATTAAAAGTATTTTTATTATATGTAAGTGGAGTAGTGGACCAAGTCCAGCACAACAGTCGAGAGAGACCCTGCCACTTGCAGGATCAATGGCTGTTCCCACATACCAACACAAGACTTTTCAGCGTGCTTTGTCCTCACTCACACACTTCTTGAGAAACTTCCCAGGAGGTCACCCATCCTAGAATTGCTCTAAGTTAACTGTAGAGTTCTTAAGTTATGGGCTACCGAAAAGCATATGCACCTTGTTGGTATAAGTAATACCTATTATTTCCTTTAAGTTATCCTCAACTGTACAGTCCATACCTGCACAGCCTTTGGATCCCTCTCATTCGGATGTGTATTCAATTCATTCATGTACCCCTCCCGCTGGAAGCCTGCCAGAAGTCGCTCTTTGTCCGTGCCTCATTGCACCGGCGATCACTCCCTGCCCTCGTCAGCGCCCGGGATGTTACACAACACGCACTCACGGACGGCTTCCAGTGACCAGTTCTAGGACCTTCCTATTTCTACTTCTCTTTCATCTCATCGGCTTCCACTTCCAAGGACCATGAATCTTCCATTCTTGCTTGTTCATTCCTTCACTTCGACACCGGATCTTCCGTTCTTCGTTGCAGCACCGGCGCCAACATCCGTACCAGACCTCGATTTGCTTCACCCATACCACCATTGTTCTAGGTATAACTTACTCTAACTTCCTCTCGTTACGACTTTTTTAAGGGTTTTGTCTTTGTTTAGTTTCAAGATCAGGGAGCTGAGGCCAGAGCTGCTTCTGGACATAACAACGACATACATGAATTTTTTTTGGACCTAATGTTTCTATTTGTTTGTGCTATACAAATTTTGTGTTGTTGGATTAGAAATCGTTGCTTTGGTTGACTTGTTAAAACGTTGATCATAAGTGTAGTGAGAGCACTGTGGTTGTATAGTTCTGTTGTAGGGAGTGGAGATTCACTAAAAAGAAGGAGGATAAAGTTGTGTTGTCACACACATGTGTGTGGGTGTGTTATAGGATGGAAAATTGTTCTTGTTCATTGTGTGTGTGTGTGTGTGTGTGTGTGTTTTAATTATTATAATAAAAGTATTTATTAGAATAGACAAAGTTTGTTCTTTTTGTGATTGTTTTGTCTTGTCTTTTGTGAAAAGGTCAATTACTGTGATTTTGCTCTACTATGAAAACTAAAAACCATGGCTGGATTTGCATACGAATTGCAACAAACATGAATTCAGTCACTTGTACCCTTTTGTATCTTTGCTGACCTTATTGAATTTTCATAAAAGATGCTTCCAGTTGATTGTCTTTGTCTGATAATGATATCTTTCTTAATTCAAGTTTTCTTGATGCTTCAGAAAAAATTAAATATGGTTATCCATGGCTAACTTTATCTTGAATTGGAATTGTAACATTTACTGTATGTAAATTGATTTTCTGTAGTGCTTTTAAATAGTTGTCCCAAATTTTAATATGGATTTTGAGACTGTGAATGAGCAAGATGTTGAAAATTTTGAAGTGCCTATTAAATTATCTCAAGCTGATGAACCAACCAAGAAGAAACAAAAAACAACAAGTTTAGAATGTTGGAACTTTTTCACTAAGGCAAGAGTGGATGATGATGGGATAGAAAGAGCAGAGTGTAAGGCTTGTAAAAAAAAGTATAAAATTGGGGGTAAATATGGGACATCTCACTTAAAGCGTCATATCTCAAAGTGTAAGGGAATTAAATTTGAAGATGTTGGTCAAATGATGGTAGACTTACAAGGAAAATTGAAGTCTCCAAAGTTAGATCAAATGGTGTCACGTGAGATGTGTGCTGCTGCAATCATTGAGCATGATTTGCCATTTAAGTTTGTTGAGTATAAAAAGATTAGAAGTTGGATTAAGTATTTGAATCTTGATGCACTCCCTATTTCTAGGAATACTATAAAATCTGATGTCCTAAACATTTACAAGAAGAAGCTAAAAAAGATGATGGCTAGTATTCCAAATAGAATATGTTTAACTTCTGATTTATGGACCTCTTGTACCTCTGAGGTTTACATATGTTTAATTGCTCATTTTGTTAATGTTGATTAGAAGTTAAATAGTAAAATTCTTAATTTTTGTCATATGCCTCCTCCTCACACTGGATTTGACTTGGCTTCAAGGGTATTTCAATTTTTGAAAGATTGGAAAATAGAACAAAAATTTTTTCTCTCACTTTAGATAATGCATCTGCCAATGATAACATGCAAGACATTTTGAAAAATGATCTTGGAACAAGTGGTTGGTTATTATGTGATGGAGAGTTTTTTCATATTCGTTGTTCTGCACATATTTTGAATCTTATTGTTCAAGAAGGATTAAAAGTGGCCAGTGATGCCTTGCATAAAATTAGAGAGAGTGTGAAATATGTGAAGGGATCGGAGGGTAGGATGATAAAGTTTAAAGAATGTATTTAACAACTTGGCCTTGAGTCTGATGGGAGACAATTGTGTCTAGATGTTTCCACTAGATGAAATTCCACTTATTTGATGCTTTGTAGTGCTCTCAAATATCAATGGACATTTGGAAATTTTCAATCAAAGGATCTTAATTACATGTCCTTCAGTAGATGAGTGGAGAAGAGGAGAACAAATTTGTGAGTTCTTGTTACCATTCTATGATACTAAAAATTTGATTTCGGGCACTTCTTATCCTACCTCTAACTTATATTTCTTGCAAGTTTGGAAAATTTAACGTGTTCTTATTAAGAGTTTACAAAGTCAAGATGAGGTTATAAGGAGTATAGGGGAAATGATGATGATGAAGTTTAAGAAATACTGGGATCAGTATAGCACCATTCTTGCATTTGGAGCAATTCTTGATCCACATATTAAGTTACTTCATTAAGTTATTGTTACTCAACAACTGATGAATCTACTTGTGAGGAAAAGATTCAACATGTGTGAACAAAGTTATACATGCTCTTTGAGAGGTATTCAAACCCAAGAAACATTAATGACGCTACCTCTATTCAAAATCTTCAGCCAAGACCCCAAACTAGTTCTTCAACCATGTCAAAGGAACTAAAGGGAATAAATCAAAGAATGTTTGGTGTAAGTACATGCTTATTAATTATTATTATTATGTTATTATATAAGTATTTTCTTTTTGGTGTTGTCTACTTCGTTGATTTTATTTTATTTTTTTGTGTTCAACTTGTCATATGCAATAGGAATTGAAAATGCATAGTAGTCAACTTGCTTCTAAAGTTGGAAAGTCATAACTTGATGTTTATTTGGATGAGCCAAACTTAGATTTTGTGTACTATGAAGAGTTGGATGTGTTGCAATGGTGGAGGGATAGTTATAATCGCTTTCCATAATTATCCACAATGACTCGTGATGTGTTGAGCATCCCTATTACTTGGCTTCTGGATCTGTTTTTAGCATTGGATCACATGTTATAAACAAGTATAGAAATCGTCTCTTGTCAGAAAATGTCGAAGCCTTGATTTGTACTCGTAGTTGGCTGCATGAGTTTGCTGAGAATGGTAGTTTCTTTAATTTCATAATTTTACATTGCCAATTAATTTTTTTTAAAATCATCATTATTCATTAGCTAATTTTAGTTTTTATTTTTTTGTTATAAATTGTAGCTGAGGATGATGAGGATGACTTTTGTGCTTTAAACATGGATCCAACTGTTTCCAAGGGATCAAATACAATAACTATTGAAGATGCTTAGATACAATTACTTCTTCAATTTAATTATTTGGCATTTTGGAAGTTGTAATGTTTCTAACTTGTTTATTTGCAAATTTTAAATTTAATGTATGGATGTTGCATTGCTAACTTTATTATAATGTATTAATCTAGTATAAGACTATCAGTAATTGCAAATATTGAAACTGGAATATTTTGGGTTGCATAATTTGTAGCCTAAAGACTTGATACGATTAAAGGATCTAAGACATGTGATTTCAATTTCTCCTTCCATTATTAATGTGATTGACCAATAAGTGTTACTAACTGTTTTCTTCATTCTTTATTGGTTTCAATGGATCACTTGTGAAACCATGGCTGATAATAGTAATTTTTACACTTAGTGCTTGATGAATTCTATTTATAATATATTGATATATTCAGGAGTTCTAAGTACTGGTGGATTTAATCCATAATCTTGATGGTCTAAAATTCCTCTGCTAGCTATATTTCACACTTGCATGCACGTCACTCGAATAAAATGCCTTAAACACCAAAATCACTAGCACTTCAGAGTGAGGAGTCTGTTTGCTCGATGTTTTCACTTTACATTCATCATGTATCATATCAAAAACTCTATGCATATATAGAAACATAAATTAATTACATTGTTATAACTTATAACAAATTAATTACATTTTTTAATAATTTTTTGGCTTTTTTTAAAAAAAAAAAAAAAATTTTGGCAGGCTGGCCCTTGACCCGCTAACCCACTCCAAAGTGGGCGGGCTAGCATTTCCAGCCCACTTTGTAAAAGTAGGCCAGCCCGACCCATTTTACCATCCCTACATTCTGAAATTAAAGGTGGTCGTGAAAGGGTGTCAACAACTTGGCTGTGTTTTTTGGGTCTATAGATGATATCAAAGCTAAACCCAAGAAGCTTAGAAGTCCGTTGTTGCAACTCTGGCATGTGGAAAGCCTAGGTGAGTAAGTTTTTCAAGTCCACAACCTTTAGTATTCAAAAATCACAATGGTCATATATTAAAACCTAGGCCAAATACCTAACTACATCATAGCATTACTAGGGATGACAACGTGACGGGTCGGGGACGAGTTTAGCTCTCCCCATCCCTCAAGACACTTGCATACTTATACCTTTTCTTATTTCTAGTTTAAAAAACTAAAATACTTATACTTTTTATTTTTTCTATTCGATTTTAGAATAAATTTTTTATAAAATATTTTAAATTATATATATATATATATACTTTTAAGATTAAGAAAGCGAATTCCCCGCAAAAAGTGAGACTGATAGGAGTTTGGGTATAAAAGAGACGGGTTTTATATTTTAATATCAATCATCATTCCCATAGGGTGTCATCAAGTTTGCTACACTCTTTTTTTATATAATTTTGATTGACTTATATATTTGCAAGTAAATTATATATTAATTTTTTAATTATATTTTAATTCAAACAAAATATAAATATAATGAATAACAAAGAAATTAACGATAAGACATTAATAATTCAATTTATATTTTTAGTTAAATGTATATTTTAAATTTTTTTATTAATTATTTAACTATTAAACTAATTGACTTATATTTTCAAAAATTATAACAATTAAGTCTTTAATATATATTATGTATATATATGTTGGAAAATTTTTTATAAAAAAATATAATGATGGTGTGTACGAGTAAGTGTATAATTTGATACTCATCATCATTCTCATCTTCGCTTAAACTTATATCCATATCCGATCAAAAATGAATATTTATCGTCAAAATTGGGACGGATTAGGGCAATACATGCCAATACGAGTTATTTGTCATGCCTAAGCAATACAGCTTCGAAAAGGAAAATATTTAAAAGGAGTTAAAGTGATTAGGCATTGTTGAATGTTGATGGATCATTGGACAAAGCCTCTCAGCCAGGTGGGCCTGATGATATTCCTAGTGGGCCTGTTGGTGATGTGGGTAGAGGTTACACTAACATTATTTGTAAAGGAAGAAGTTGATGCAGCCTTTGTTGTTCTAAGTCGATGGTGATTGGTGACTAGAATACGCAAAGGTTGATGAGGAAGAGAAATTACACACATTTAGCAATAGTTGCTCAATGTTAAATTGAATGGGAAGACAGCTATTGAAAAGGAATAGGAATCTATCCCTAGTATATACAACATAATGGACTAAACCTACCTATCAATGATAATTTGATAAACCTATATATGTAAGGTCCGATTCAACATTCACCTATATGTGAACATTATTCAAATAGCAACATGCCAACAAGCACTGGACCACACATCACAGTATCGAAGTATAATTTATTTTCAACCATAAGCAAATATGATCAAATAAAAACTGTAGAATATATTCCAAGCGAACAAGATTCTGTGGCAGAAACGAGATATCCCACGTAATCTTTTTCTAGGTACGTACAAGAAGAGATGGAAAGATTTTGCTTAGCAATTATTGTTCCTTCGTTAACCGTTTATGTAGAAACTTCTCACACGAGACTATGGGATGTATGTACACTCCTTTCTTTAGTTCTAAAACTAGGTTAAAATTACCATTGGTTCAACTGGCATAAAGCTATTTCAGTTTAATAAAAGTCTCGAATTTAAGTCCTAAATACAGCTACATTAAATATTTAAAGAAAATATTTTGTTATTCATAATAAACTTATTATAATCTAATAGAATTGATTCCAAAGAATGATACAGTTTGAATTAATGTCCTGAAAACTAAGACTGACGTTCATGGTCCAATAGTAGAATTTAGTGAACTGCTTTCTTAAGAAATAAATTAATCATGTAATAACTCATATTTAAGGACAAGTTGACGTTGTTATGCAGTTTTAACATTAACTAGCTGCGTTTGTAATAAATAATTTGATTAAGTTCATCTGCTAGGTACATAGCATGGTATGAACACAAACATTTATCAGTCAACGTGTCTATGGGGGTCTTCCTTCTAAAGATAGCCGTACCTTAAACAAAAAAAAAAAATTAACATTGGATCTAACATCGAGACACAACATTTGTTTTCACGCATTCTCACCGGCCACTTTTTTAAAACCAAAAAGAAAGAAAAATCTCAACGCATTATGATAAAAAAAAACGTCCACTTGATCTTAACTAAAAACTTTAATTATTTATTATTATAGGTGCTTAGCATGTTGTAGGACACTTCTTTTGTCTTATAACTGAATTGACAACCCTGGCCCCGCAAGGTGCTCGCAACTGTGACTATAGTCACAAAAATAGATCATCAGATCCCACTAACACTAGAAATAAACATAGGAACTGTAGGACAAGTAGCGTGGGGCAACAAGAATTTCAAGTTTCCTAATCAATCTTTAACTCGCCCCACAAGAACGATGGAAACTGTGTGGGGTTGTCGTGGACAAACAAGTATAATGCAATTGCAAGACGCGTAAACCAGAAAATTCTGATATTATTACAAGTCTACAACAGTAATTGTATGAGTAAATTAGGCTATGTAATTACCAAGAAAAACAAAAAATTGTGTCAATCTACTAAGATGACATACAATGCATAAAAGGGCTAGAAATCATGCTTTGATATAGTCCAGATTTATATTCATTAAAAATTAACAGGAAGTACTTGGTTATTTTCAGTTATAGTAACTACAAACATAAAAGTGGCCAATAAACAATAAACAAAAACATGACAGGACCTTTCCATGGTCTGTACAAGGAACAGAAGGATCAAATTGATCTCATGACTTATTACCTTGCCTTCAGAAGGATCTAATTCATCGTCCTTTACTTTTACATGTTTTATCTTTCTCCCACCAAAAAGAGAAAGTAGATTAGATATAAACATCTCTGTGAATCCAAAGTAGCTATAGATAATGGGCCACAGATATATGTTTATCTTTCTCAAGCAACACTTATGATGCTATCTTGATTGTTGAAGCATGGCAGTGCATGTAAAGCTGCATGTATTGATGGTGATGTTTGTCTTTGACTAGATGAAAAAGATAACCCCAGAGACAGTGTTGGTGGATCAATGGAACTCAAACTTGCAGTGATATCAGACACTGTGGAGCTTCTATGATCTGGAATAATAGGGGTTGTACAAACTAGCTTAGTACTTGGCCCATTCTGTTCCACATTTCCTTGTCCCAAAGTGAGTGTTTCCATTGGATTCCCAGCTTGAACTGACATGACTCCAGAACCAACATCCTTTGGATACATGGGCATCATTGGAAATCCATTCATGTTTCTTCCTTCAGGGGTTACAGGGTACACTGGATGAAAGAGAGACACATTATCTTGATGCTGGATCTGTACTCCTTCCTCCATAGGGGTTGTAGAGACCTGACACAGAAAATTGAACAAGATCATTAAAAATTACTGAGGTTGCTATCATACCCTAAAGGCTAATTGATTATTGATCTCACAGTAAATGTTGAAAAATTCATTAAATATAGGTAGCTGTCAATATAATACTGGATAAGTCTTCCCCAGGGTACCAAACATGGACACAAAAAAGATTAAGTGGTACTAAATTAATACCGATGTTTCTCCAATCCTCCCAAATTTAAAATAGTTAACTTGTTTACCTATAAAGCCTGAAATCATGTGATTCTGTCTGTTGAATTTCTCTTCAACAACCAAAGGACCTTAATTAATAAACTCAAGACAAGATACATAACCAAATGGCACAAGTTTCTTTTGGTTTCACGAAACACTTTTTATTCCCTTTCCCGTTTTTACAAACAATTACCAATAAAAGCTACCAACCTCTTTTTACCGGATTTCAAAGTTTTGAACCAAAACAAAGTGAGAATACGTTCAAATTTGCAATTGCTGGTAAAATTAAAACAGAAAATCTACGGGACTGTTTAGTTTAAGAAAACAGAAATATTTTCAACGAAGAAACACAAATATGCTATACAAATTTTAGAAAAATAAAACCCAACTTAAAATGAACAGTGTGGTAATTTTTTTTTTCTTTCCCTTTTTTCCTTTGGTTTCTATTCTATACTCTGTTTTCCTAACACGGCAAATGAAACCATGCCTCAAATTTCAATATACCATCAACAACAACGATTAATAATCCGTTGACTCAGAAACACATAATTCCATGCCACAAAAGTAACAGCAAAGTTTAGCATAACATGACCACATGAAAAACAAGATGGTGAGGTTACCGAGTCGGTGGTGATGTCAAAGAGGCTGGATCTCCGGCGACGGCGATTGAGGTTGGCGCGGCGGAGAAAGTACTTCTGAGCATGGCTAGCAACCTGTGTTGGCGTCCTCGTTTTGACATAGTTCCTTGAGATCCCTCTCCAATCACCTTTCCCCACTTTCTGCAACCCCACCAAGAATAGCTTGTGCTCTTCCTCAGTCCATGGAATCCCTGATCATACATCAAACATCAACAACACCCTCTTAACATAAATCAATAATCACATTCATATCCTATAACAAAGCCACAAACCTCACATTAAAAATAAAATAAAATAAATACAAAACTTAGATACAATAACATATATATGCTAACATGATATGATCATCTCTCTGATCAAAATTAACATTTCGTACCAATAATAGCTACTTAGGTCTGAATAATTAAAATCGACAGTTCGACACTAGTTACGGATAATAAACATGCATATTCCATATCAAAACCCACAAACCTTACATTAAAAAAAATAATACAAAAAATACAAAACTTAGATTAACTAACATAGCCAATATGATCTTTCAAAAAAAAAAAAAAATAGCCAATATGATATGATCCTCTCTCTGATCAAAATTAAAATCCATATCAATAATAGCTACTTCGTTTTTAGTAATTAAAACCGGCAGTAATTACAGACATAAATAATGTATTTAAGTATAGCCTAATAAAAACATCTAAGTGATTTATCCAAAAAATATTATAAAAATAAAAGCATCTAATTTTTGATGGAGTGACCAATCAATTATATGTAAAAAACCAAAAAAAAAAAAAGTTTATCAAAAAAACAAAGCGTGACAGAGAGAGAGAGGTGTTGGTCGGACCTCGCTTGCGGTCGCGGTTCTTTTCGGAGTTGATCGGAGCTGCGTCATCGGCGGAGGCGTATCCTGCGGCGTCGTCTTTGGCGTTGGCAGCGTCGCGAGGAAGCTCGTACTGCGAGAGGTTGTTCATACTCACACTCTTCCTCATGGAATCCACCACGACTCTGACGCCGAAGAGCATGATCTCGCCGGAGACAGCGGAGGCGGAGGAGGAGGATAGAGGCATTTTCTGGCGAACCTTTGGTTGGAAAAGAAAGGTGGTATTTTTATTTTTATTTTTTGAGGGAAAAAAGGGAAGGTGAATTATGCTGTGTGGAAGTGGCGATGTGTGAGTGAGTGATTAATATAAGAGAGAGAAGGCAGACACGAGCTTGGCAGAGGGGACACACATGCTTTAAATATAAGAGGTAACATGTGATGTACTTGATACATAAATAATTGAAAATTCTACTACCTAAGATCATTGACTGTGAATTGTGATAATCAGATTAAGGGATATATTCCTTTTAGTATATCTATCTCTCTATCTTACTGTTGTTATTATTTATTAGGATAAATAGTGATATTTATTTTAAATGTATAGATTGTTGATAATGAAAAAAATATAAAATTCAAATTTTAGTTTTTGAAAATGAAAAAATGTGTGACAAATTCATTCATTAGTTAATTTTTGTCTTTTATCATTAATGAAAGAATTTATGTGATAAAGAGTGACAAAAAAGTTACAAAATAATTATTAACTTAACTGTTAAATAGATTGGACTAAAATATCACTAAATTTCTATTGGACTAAAATGTCAGTAAGTTTTCATTTGATTAAATTATCAGTAAATTTATGTTGGACTAGTTTATCAAACCCTAAATTTCATTTGAAAATAATTATTTATCTTAACGGAATTAAAAAGATAGATTAGTTTTTTTCTTTTTCTTTTTCTAAAAAAGAAGTGAAAGAGATATACTATTGGTTAAAGTCAAGCTAGTTGGCGTAGCCATAGATAATATCCAAATGGATGGTTTTTAGTATAAAATTCCACTCTTTCAATTTCAGTTTATTAAAAATAATCTTAAGTGGTACAATATTAAAGTAATTATTATAAAAATTAATAAATTTATTATTAACATGCATGATATAATATAATTAATAGATTTACAATAAAAAAATATAATTAGTAGATAATTATATTTTTAAACATGTGACCAAAAAATTTATGTATAGGTTTATGTGTATAGAAAATATATATCTTAATAGATATTAATCCTTTAAATAAATTTTAGTATTTAGGTAAGTTAAAAAACATTCAGGTTAAAAAAAAAACATATTATGCATCTTGATTTGCAGCCAAATAATAATGTGAAACAACTTTATACAAATCACATATGTTATTTATTATATTTATTTATATTATTAAGTAAAATATTAATTAAATAAATTAAACATGTACTATAAATTAAAATTCATAACTTGGAGGGTGAAGTTGTTGATCACTTTCTTTATTCTCACAGTTAAGAATTCTCAAACTGTGTTTCTTCTTGAGAGATTTATTTCACACTATTTCCTACAATTAGCTAAAAGATATATCTCTCAATCATTTTAAGCTATATTTTTGTTTTCTTTATCCTATATTTAATTTTTTAACTGTCTATCCATTTCAATTTAAAATAAGTTTATATCATAATTTAAATTATATTTTTATTTAAAAATATTTATATGTTATGAAACATAATTATAATTATACAAATAAATATCATCTCATGCAATATATATGCTAAAATACTAGTTTAATTAAAATACATTGATAATGTAAAGAATTTTTACATAATCATTTAATCACATGTATAATAAATTTTATTGATTTTTACGATAATTACTTTTAAAATCATATGTAAGATGATT
>PYAF01002691.1:914785-940647 GCA_007407185.1 Glycine tomentella | reverse complement strand
TCAAAAGTGGAGCATGAAATTCTAGTGTGAAACAAGTACATATTTGGCTGTCTTTATTTTATTTTTTGTTAATAAAAAACCATCATTTTTTTATAAAATTAGTAAAAAAGACGTATTATTTCTTTAAAATTAGTTGAACTAAACATGCACAAATTTCCCATAAAGTGGTCGACTGGATTTATAAAAGAAGTCTGCAATATATTTTAGTTTATGATTTTCTTGTAGTGATTTTAGTTTTTTTATTCATGTACTAGCTTTCGCATTTCATGATTCTTTTTACAGTATTTAACATTAAACAAAGTTGCGAATGATAGATTATCAACATAGTAAAATCATGAAAAAAAAATTTACAAAACAAAAAAAATTTTAAAAAATAAACAATCTAAGACGGTTCTGGAGCCAGCCGTCTTTGTAAAAGCCCTTTCGAAGACGGTTCCCCCTGCACCCGTCTTAGAAACCCCCAAAAAATAAAAAAAAAGAAAATAAAAGGATTCAAAGACGGTCTTGTCTGAACCCGTCTTTGTATGTGCCCTTTCTAAGACGGTTCCCAACAAACCCGTCTTAGAAACCCCCAAAAAAATTTAAAAAAACAAAAGAAAATATAAGGATTCAAAGACGGTCTGCTCGTAAACCCGTCTTCGTATGTCCCCTTTCTAAGACGGTTCCCCTTAAACCCGTCTTAGAAACCCTAAAAAAAATTAAAAAAAAAAGAAAATAAAAGGATTCAAAGACGGTCTTCGAACCGTCTTAGAAAGTTTTCACTTTCAAAGACGTGCGTATCAAAGACGGGTGGAGAACCGTCTTTGAAAGCCTCTCAGAACCGTCTTTAAATCCCCTTTATGTAGTAGTGCAAGCTTGATAAGCCATAGTGAATAAATAATACATTTCATCTACACTCTTTGACTTATGCCTCTTTCTTTGCATGGCTAATGGCCTTCACGAGTGGTGGCTCGCCAACTTTAATTTTTTTTTTCTTTTACCAAATAAAAGAAGCGTAAATTACACCGTATTTTGGGATGTATTGGGTAGAAGAAGAAAAAAGAGATAAAAATAAAAATATTAGTTTATCAAATTTATCTATTTATAGAATGCATTATATATTATACTACTATTAGTATCAATCTTAGACAAACCTTCTAATAAAATTATTAATTAGACAAGAGAAATGTTGCATCATTAATAGAGGTAAAAACATTAATAGAGGTAAACTTAATTAATTAATAAAAGATTTAATTTATTTAATTATGTAAGATATGTAAGTTATATTATAAATTTTATAATATATGTCTTTAGTTCCTACATATAAAAAAATTACTTTAACCGTTAATTGTTAGTATATAATAGTTTTTTCTTTTCTTTAGTTTCTCTCACTTTTCAGGGAGGTTTGCATAATTAATCATGTGATAGGACGATATCTCTTTTAGATTTTAAAATGGGTAATAAATCTGCATGGTAAAGGATATGCAAATCTAAAAGCCGTTCCTTAGTCGCAAAGAAAAGGTCATACCATTATACCAACCTTTTATTGATGACAGAAAATAAGCATGTAAAACATGAATGTATGTGCAATTACATGTCGTCTAACGACAGCAGAAACATAGAAATGTTGCTAAATTAAATTATTCGACTTTGATGGCGGCATTCACACTGAATCAGATTGCATATAAGATTAGTTTAAATTATATATAATTAATTGCCAAAGTAAAATAACTTTTTATTTACTAATGCGGATTGTTTTTTGACATATAGGCATACTAAAGCTTCAACTGGAATGATGCTATACAAAAAGCCATATCCGTTTTTGACCATTTTTCGTGTTTTCATATTTTTTTAATAGTGTGTATAAGGTGTCAAGTATGTTGACACTTTATGTTGTTTGAATGGATGCTATCAACTTAATTAACTCCTTACATTGTGTGTGTTGTTGGGTCAAAATGGATCTTCAAATCGAATGTGGAAGTGGAACAAAAATGTAAGACAAGAGAGAACATAGTCAATCTGTTTAATGTGAGAAAACCTTCCTCAATATGAAGAAGTAAAAAACCCATGGGACACTAATCCAGAATCAAACTTCCACTATAACAATAAAGGGTTATAGAGGATCAAAATACACCTAGGTGGTGGTCAATAAACTTCTCCAACAATGGTGATAATCAAACTCCTTAGAGTGTTTCACTCAAACTCTCTTTAGATATCTCTCAAATGCAAAACACAAGGCTTGCTCAAATGTGCTATCAAGAATGTCACTTGAGGCATCAAATTCTCTCTGACTATTTAGGTTTAGAGTTTTAGAACCTTCAATGGACCTAGGTTAGCATTGGAGGAGTAAGGCCTAATCCAAAAATTCTCCCCCTACGACTTTAGTGCGACGACTTCAAACAGGAGCCCGACCTCTTCAAACAATTAGGAGCCCAGCATCTCCAATGCGTCAAGTTCACCAACCCGGCATCTGCGTTGGCTTTAGTAACAACTCGACATTTTCAAATGCAATGGGTTCGGCAACGCGGAAATCCCGACATCTTCAATGCGACGGGCTCAACAACCCGACACCTTCACAACAATCTTCAAATTTCCTTGCTGGTACCGGCTTGGTCATCATATCGGACCAATTCTGGCCGGTGTGCACTTTGCCAAGTGCGAGCTGTCCGGCCTCTACCACATTCCGGATCCAGTGATACCTCACATCAATATGCTTGGTGCGGGAGTGATAGGTCGAGTTCTTCGTAAGATGAATTGCGCTTTAGTTGTCACACATAAGCTCGTACTTGTCTTGATCATGGACGAGTTCCATGAGGAACTTCTTCATCCACAACATTTCTTTGCTTGCCTCAGTAACGACAATGTAGTCGGCCCCAGTTGTTGAAAGTGCTACACACTTCTGCAATCTTGATTGTCAAGAGACTGCTCCTCCAGCAAATCTCATCAAGTATCCAGTCATCGACTTCCTCGAGTCGGAATCTCCCCCTAAATCGGCATCCGAGTAACCTTGCAACCCAGATTTACCTTTTCCAAATCGGAGGCATAAATTGATTATACCTCGGAGGTACCTGAAGATCCACTTCACTACTTCCTAGTGATCTTTGCCGGGGTTCGATAGGTACCGACTTACCATACCAACTACATACGCCAAGTTGGGTCTAGTGCAAACCATTACATACATCAAGCTTTCGACAACGGATTGGTATGAGATCCTCAACATGTCGGCTTTGTCTTCATCAGACCTCAGACACTGCCTTTTACTCAGCTTCATGTGCCCAGCCAAGGGGATGCTAATTGTCTTGGCTTTGTCCATGCTAAATCTCTTCAAGATCTTCTCAACATACTTCTCTTGACTTAGCCACAATAGCTTCTTCTTTCTATCCCGGATGATCTTCATTCCGAGAATTTGCTTTGCAAGGCCGAGGTCCTTCCTTGCGAAGGATGAACTCAACGCCTTCTTCAAGGTGAAAATCTTTTCTTTGCTTTGCCCTACAATCAACATGTCGTCACACATATAACAACAGAATCAGAAAATTTCCATTCTCATACCTCTTCACAAATGCACAGTGGTCTGCCTCAGTCTTCATGAACTTGTGACTAGTCATGAAGGATTCATATTTATTCTACCACTGCCGAGGTGCTTGTTTCAAGCCATAGAGACTCTTCTTCAACCGACATACCATGCCTTCGCATCACAGAGCTCGAAACCCTTCAGATTACTCCATACATGGTTATCAAACTCTCAATTTAAATCGTAGAATCATCCGATTTTACGAGTCTACTACCCCTCTACGAGTTAAATCAGACGTAGACTCTTTTTTGGAGTAGAATCGCACGATTCTACTTAAAATCGCTCTATTCTGAGTAGATTCGCGATTCTACTACATTTTCACGAGTCTGCTGGGTTTAGGAACGATGTCATTTCGACTAGCAATTTTTTTCATTTTTGAGCCAAATCTATAACAGATTTGCTTCCTGCACCTTTTTTTGCTTACTATACAGCTGCCGGCTCATTTTTTTAATATTAAAAACTGGACTTTTGTTTTAATTTAAGTAATTTCTATTTACACTTTTTTTTATTAATACATTTTACTTGCATTATCAAATTTAATACTTTCGTTGTTATTTTAAATTTTTTAGTATCTCTTATTTATAAATGCACTCATTTAATTTGACAAAATTAGTTATGTCATTATTTCATCTTTATATATAGGTAATTTACTTTTTTTTTTTGTTTGAAGTAGACTCTTACGATTCTACGATTCGATTTTACGAAACCTCTACGATTCTACGTAGAATCGCGATTCTAACAACCTTGGCTCCATACAGATCTCTTCTTCAAGATCTCCATGAAGAAAGACGATCTTCACGTCCATTTGCTCTACCTCGAGGTCCATGAAGTCGTTATGGCTAACACAGTTCGGACCGAGGTCATCTTCACAACAGGAGAGAAAATCTCTTCATAATCAATCCCCTTCTTCTGATTGCAGCCTTTCACTATAATCCGACTTTGTATCTCGACTTTTGGCTGGTCTCTTCCTGTTTGATTTTATACACCTACTTGTTCTTCAGAGTTCGTCTCCCTTTAGGCAGCTCGGTCAGCTCATAAGTCTGATTCTTGTGCAAGGACTTCATCTTGTCTTACATTGCCTTTTCCCACTCTCTTTTTTCTGAGCTCGTTATGGCCTCACCATAACTCTGAGGCTCACGGTCTTCAACAATGACGGTGTCTTCATCAAGTGGGTACCTTGTAGAAGGTATTCTTTCTCTAGTGGGGTATCTCGGCTGTTCTTCTTCAGCCGGTTGAGAATCCAGTTCATCATCCTCATCCTGGTCCTCGTCATCAACTCAGACCTCAGGATCTCAGTGCTCATCAGCTTCTTGTTGGTCATCAATTTCTTCATCGATTTCTCCCCCTGCTTCAGCTTGGATAGGAGGGACGGGTTCTTCACTTCGGATAGTAACCCGGACTTCGGACTTCGAGATGTCATAAAGAGTCTCATCTTCATGAAAGATCACATCCCGGCTTCTCACTATCCTAAAAAAGGATCCAAAAGTCTGAACCCGAACTCGGTTTTCGACGAACCGAGGTAGATGCATTTTCATTTTTGCATCAAGCTTCGATCTTTCATCTTTCGGGATATGAATGAAAGCTTGACATCCAAACACATTCAGGTGTTCGTAAGTTGCTCTTCAACCGGTCCAGACTTCCTCTAGAACTTCTCCTTTAAGCGGTCGCGATGGTGAGAGATTGATCAAATCAACCGCAGTTTTGACAGCTTCTCCCCATAACGTTTCGGCAACTCGGCATTAGACAACATACTTCGGACCTTTTCTTCAATAGTCTGGTTCATCCTTTCAACCAATCCATTTAATTATGGAGTCTTGGGGGGCGTGTTCTCAAGTTGGTTCCTGGCTTCTCTTTAGTAAGCATCAAAGAGACCACAATACTCACCACCATTATCTGAGCGAACAACTTTTAACTTCTTGTCAATGTCCCTTTCCACCATAGCATGAAATTCTTTGAAAGATTGGAGTACCAGGTCTTTTATCTTCAACAAATAAACCCACACTTTGCGGGAATGATCATCAATGAAAGAAACAAAATATTGAGCTCCACCAAGTGATCGCTCGGACATGAAACATACATCAGTATGGACGAGGTCAAGAATATTCTTGCGCCGTCTGGGTTGATCTGGTCTCACAAACGAAACTTGGTACTGCTTTCCAGATAGGCAGTGCGTGCAACTCTCCAGCACTTGACCATTCAACCTGGTTAATAGTTGTTTCTTCTCCAAAATCTGGAGTCCTTTATCACTCATGTGGTCAAGGTGCTTGTGCCACAATTCAAAGCTCGGTCAATACCGGATAGAATTGGCTTCACCATCATTTATCTTTCCTTGCATTACATACAAGGAGCCTTCTTTCTTTCCTCGGGCCATGACCAAATTTTCTTTGGCCAACTTTCATCTACTTTCTCTGAAGTAGTTCACTAACCTAGCATCATCTAGCTTGCCAATCGAGATCAAGTTCAATTGCATGTCAGGCGCATGCCTTACATCTTTCAACACAAGTCGGCACCTGACATCTGTGGTTAGGGTTATATCACCTACACCAACAATTTACTGGTCACCTGATTTTCCATCTTCACGACACCAAAATCTCCCTCTTTATAGGAAAAAAAATCCCTTATGTGGGGAGACGTGGAATGAGGCACCAAAATCAACAATCCAGGTGCAATCATCATGGGCTATGTTCAAAATTTCTTCACCAAGGAAGAATATCTCGACATTCGAGTTAGCAGCCACAGCCGTTGTGCTCTGATCATTCCTTTTCTTGGGAACAATTTGATCCGACTTCACACAGTCGTTATGTTCATCATTCTGCAGAGTCCTGCAGTTTGGCTTCTTGTGTCCTACCTTCCCACAATAGAAGCACTTCAAATCATATTTTGGCCTTGACCAACCATTGGACTTATCGCGTCCATCCCAGCCCTGGCTCTTGCCACGACCCCAGAAGTCGGATTTTCCTCTACTCTCAACAACGTTTGCCTCAAACATGCTGGATACACCTCGTCCTCATCTCCTGGCTTCTTCATTCAGGAGGCTGTCTGTCACGACATCCATCGTCAGTTTTCCTTCTGGAATTGAGTTGCTCAACGTCACTACCAGAGTATCCCAAGTTTTTGACAGCGAACTCAGCAATAACAAATTTCATATTGGCTTTGGATAGTTGATTCAAAATACCTTTGTAGGTATTGAGGTGATCAATCATGCTCATGTCGTCCTTGTACTCCAGCTTCACAAGTCGGCGAACCAGGTGTGCTTTATTCTTAGGAGTCTTCTTTTGAATCATGGATTCCAGCTTGTTCTACAATTCATACGCGTTTGTAAACTCGGGAACGTGCTCAAAGAGGCTTTTGTCAATATATTTCCTGATCGTGGCAACCGCCTTACGACTCAGGATCTCCTAGTCCTTGTCAGTCATGCCCGTCGGTCTCTCCTCAAGAACAATGGACTCATACAAATCTCTGCAGATAAGATGATCTTCCATCATCAATCTCCAATAATTGAAGTTGTCTGCAGCCAGCTTGAACATATCTCTGTCATAAGTTATACCACTGGTCTCCATCTCATCTCCTTATATTGCCGCAATACCCATTGCGGGACACGCTGTGCCTGGGCGTGCCAGGAAGACTTTCGATACAGGGTCACCTCGAACCTTCAGCTCTGATACCACTGTTGGGTCAAATGAACCCTCAAATCGAATGCGAAAGTGGAACAAAAACGTAAGACAAGAGAGAACACAATCAATCTGTTTAACGTGGGAAAACCTTCCTTAATGTGAAGAAGTAAAAAACCCACGGGACACTAATCCAGAATCAAACTTCCACTATAATAATAAAGGGTTAGAGAGGATCAAAATACACCAAGGTGGTGGTTCACTCAACCTCTCCAACAATGGTGATAATCAAACTCCCTAGAGCGTTTCACTCAAACTCTCTAGAGATCTCTCAAATACAAAGCACGAGGCTTGCTCAAATGTGCTCTCAAGAATGTCACTTGAGGCGTCAAATTCTCTCTGACGGTTTGCCTCGTCTGAGTCTGACCTACCTCCACCCTCAACTAATGTATTTATAGTGGTGAATTAGGTTTAGGGTTTTAGAACCCTCAATGGGCCTAGGTCAGCATTGGAGGAGTAAGGCCCAATCCAACATGTGTGTGGAGTCACCATTGTTAACGTGTCTGCCTTGTGTGTAGATTGTATTGCCAGATTCTGTTGAGGCCCGTGTTTGGAGTTTAGTGTGAGTGTTCATTTTTTTGTCGTGTTATGAAAAGAGCCAAGTGAAGTGACTTTTGCGTAAATAGTTTCATGTGCTCACACTGTTGCATGAAATGACTCTATGTGTAATGTTTTGAAAAGAATTAAGTGCAGTGACTTCTTGTGTGTAAATTGAGATTACACTATTTTAAATGTAAAGTTGATAAACTTGATTAGCAATCCAAATGAAGAACAATGTCAAAGATAAACTTTCAAAAACAATGAAAAATGGATAGATGGTCAAGCAATGAAGAGAAAGAGTTGCTAAATAACTATTTTTTAAGTAGAAATTCACACAATACAAAGTAGAGAAACAATGGTCTTCCTTCAATAACTTGAACTGTTATTCGATACCTCTTTCTTTCCTACATGAACAAGGGAGTAAAATCAAATGGAAAGCATCAAGAGAGTTGACTCCTCCTTCACAACCCTCCTAACATGTTGACGCTACGAGTCCTGACACAATCAAACACGCTTAAAAATAAATCACATGGATGCTAAAAAAATTGGAAAAAAAAACTGAGATGTTGTGAGCATCAACAAAATTGTCTTTTCCCTCTGTTCATTCACAGACTTATTTATGTGTCAAAAACAACCCAACTGAGGTACATAGTTTTTTTTCCCTATTTTAATTAGGTAAATATTTTTATTACTAAAATGGTCAAAAAGTCGTGAATTTGAATATCATACGCAACGTTAAATATTCAAAAAAAAAAAAAACTCTATCATTCTTACCTAGTTGGAGCAAGATGCCTTCATTGTAAAGGATGCACTTGGTCTATACCATAAAGCCAACTAAACATGGCTTTTACATATTTTTAGAAATATTATTGGACTTTCATAGGCTCACACCATGTATCATAGGGAAGAATCCCATTTTGGATTCTTTATATTCAAAAACTTAAATATTTTGTCTACATATTCTAATTTTGGCTAAACAATCTCTTTAATCTATCTATAAATTTTGATTCCTAGCCAAAATCTTCGAATCTTTCGTGGAGAAACAATTGTCGTTTATGCATGAAAAGTATGCTATCCTGCTTTGCATACCGGTTCATCCAATATGGCTAACTTTAGAATTATATAAAAAAGAAATGGCTTAGGTCACCACTCATCCATAAGAGCAATTGCAACACTGAGACGGCGTTTCATTCCCTAACTGTAACTTCCAGCTCTCACTTTGGCTGCATCTGTGACTCTCACCTCTGCTAATGATGTCTTAATAATCTACATATTTTCAGAAGAACTCTAATTAAAAGGAGTGAGATGCAACATTTCTAATAGTTAACAATTTCAAATAATACACACACGTGCGTGCACAGAGCACACACATAATCATTCATTATACAGAGCAAATTCAGGCATGGAGCAGACTTACTGATTTTTTGGAAGCTGGGGACAAACTTTAAAAATTTCAATAACAGTGCATCCCACTGGAGATAATCAAACTGATAGAGTAGAAAATTCAATAACAGCCTAACAGGTCAGTCATCTGTGAGTGGAAAGAGAAGGGAAGAAAAAGTCATTGAGTTTTTTTTTTTTTTTTTTTTTTTTGTTACAAGGAGGCCAAAAGGCCCCAAAATCATATTTATTCACTCTTAGATATGCTCATATGCATCCAATATCCATACATGAAGTCGCGGGGGAAAAACAAAAGGGAGTCGTGGATGACCTTATAATTTATAAAAATTAAAAATAAAGTTGTGGTCTGATCATCCTTACAATTTTAATTGTAATAAGTATTAAGTCGTGTTACTACTTTACTTTAGAAGTCTTGATTTACTCTATTTTAGAGAATATTTCATCTGTACCATTTTTTGGGGGTTCATTTTCGCCTCTTTCTTGGGTTTCACAAATCTATACGATTTTAGTAATAATTATTTAAAAGTATCCTTAATGGGTAAAACAAACCTCAGTTTAAATTAGACCAATACGATCAACATTTCTGACACTTGCACATAATATGCAAATATTGGATACATATTTTACTCGCATTATTCTGCAAAACCACATCTAACATGCAAAAGCTACTCTTATTAGCCTCTATGTGATGCAGATTGGACCTGACGCAATGGAGAAACAAACATGCACTTAATCATCAACATATCATGCGTTTGCAGCCATACATGATGCAATTTTACACATCCGAATTGAAGTTTTCTAGTTGTAGCTTTTGCATCTTTATCCCATTTGTCGTGATTTATTGTCTTTCAAACGTATTTCCAAACACAAAGTAAGCAGCCTGTGTTACATTGTTTCTCCTTTGTACAGATTCACCCTCTACTGAAAATAGTAATATTTAGCCCTAAACTCACTGCAATATGTTTCTGCCTTACAATCAGCGTAGCATACCAAATAAAATTCTGAACACGACCAAGAATGTATTATAGCCAGCTTCTCCTTCTTCCAAGGGAGTATAGTACTACTGGGTATTTTCCAAATATACGATATTTCCTGGCATAAAAAGTATATATTCTGATTACATCATTGTCACACTTCTCTGGAAGAGGGATTTTCCCACCAAGCAAGTTGATAATCAGAAGATCAAACTTTGATCTGCTATAAAATAAGAAAAGAGAAAGAGCCAGTTAGCATTAGACGGTAGAACAGAGTAATTAGAAAACAAGGGAAAAAAACAAATGGGTTGTATTCGTCGGTTTCACTAATCTCAAACATTGCAATATTTTTTGGTAAATTAAAAAAAAAATCACATTAAGATATTGCTATCAAGTTTCCTATTAATAAGTAGACTCAAACGTTATAATTATTAAAATATCTGATGATATGGAGGAATTAGAGATTTGCTTCTAATAAGAAAATAGAATAGTCTAAAATTAATATCAAGGGTGTAAAGATGATAACTATTCAAGCAAATTATGACGCGCTATCATTGCATTGAATTATTTGAGTTATCATTCACAAGAAGGCGAGTAGGAATCTCTTATAAGAGATCAAAAGCTATGCCTTCACAAGGTTTTGAGAATAATAACGAGAAAAGAATTGTGTGATGGAGAAAATTTAGTGTCTAAGATATGATGCTTTTCCTTAATTACTAGTAAGCATGTTAATATAGAGATATGAATTATGATATTTTCCAATACCAAGCCATAATGATTGCCTAGTAAATGGGAGTATAGATTGCTAAACGAAGTAAGCAAACCTACTTTTTAAATAGGTTCTGTCCTCGAAAGGAATGAAATCCCACTTGAATTAGTATTAATCTGAATTTTAGTGATGAAGCTCTCCATCATCATGTACCATTAATCTATAGCTTGTAAGCTTAGTTTTCCTGCCATCTATAACGAATGACATGTAGTTATGGTGTGCAACCAGACAGAGAGTTAGGAAGATGAATGTTGGCCATGTTTTCCTCTTAATTAGGTATGCAAGTTCTAAAGGAAGTAACAAGTCAAGAAAATTCTTGTGTTATACCTGTATAAGGAAATTATGAGGCATGAGAATGAGAACGTGACATTGCCTAATAAAAAATTCAAGGGTTAGACCTTCTTCACAAGGTTTTGAGATGTAAGGATGGCGAGGTGATGATTGTACATTGAGGAAATTGAAAGTTCCCTGCAAACATTATCTTGTAATCTTGTTTTAGTAGTAAATTTGACTTCTCATCCGTTGACCCAATTGTGTTGGGCCAAATCATGCTAAGCTTTATGGATGTTAGTGTGATGCCTTTCCATATTAGAATTTATGCAAGCATGTGAGCAAGGGATGTAGCATTCCCCAACAACCATAAGGTCACATTGCCTACTAAATGGGGGTAATAAACTACTGATTTGAGAAAGCGAACCTGCTTTTCAAGCTAGCTCTGATCTGGCAGAGCCTGAAATCTCCCTTGAATTAATTTTAATCTCTGCCAGAGGATTAGTGATGAAGCCTCCATCACCATGGACACCAAATCTGTGGCCTGTCGACCTATTAGATTCGGCATTCCTGTTAGCTCTGTAATGACTGGAAGCTAGTAATGGAGTGCTACCAGTTCTAGAGAACCGGTATGATGAATACCGGCCCTGTGTTTTCTTCCAGAATTTGGAGCTTAAAAATTCAGCACCAGGTAGCAGGCAACAAGTATGCTTAGGATCATCAGATTTAGTTATCCTTCCACTTGATACAGCCAAATCATAAGAGATCTCATCCAATGCCAACTCAAGGCCATGCACACGAGTCTCTAAAATACGCATTCCATTTTCAGAGCTCCCCATGAATTTCTGTAAAAAAATATGGTGGATATTGTCAGACATGCTCATCATTCAAGGGTTGGCACAGGCTACATATATGTATGCATACGAAAAAGGAGGAATTTCAAACACAGAATGGATATTAACCAATAACCATTAAGCATTCTTTCCAAAAATATTGCAAACTTAAGTTGAGCTAAACAGATTTAAAAACTTTGACCGGGATAAAGTGTTTTTCAGCATATGGAACAAACCTGCACAAGATCAAGCAGACTAGATTGCTGCTTCTCAATTTGAACTAATTGAGCACGAATCAAAGATAATTCCTCACTCTCTTTGTCATTCCTATGGAGATCCTTAGTTACATTACAGACAGGACCTGAATCTTGACTCTCTTCAGAACAAGGAACCACACGAGATCCAGCTTTGGACCCACCAAATTTATGCATTTTGTCATCAGAATTTTTATCAAATAGAGCCCGTTGTGTTTCCGGCTTAAAAAATCTGCTTTTATCCTTTTTGCTTCTTTCCAAAACATCTTCATCCTTCTGCTGTCGTTCACCACGATTAGGAACATTTGACACAGCAATTCGAACATCCCAGTGGTTATGGTTCAGTTTCTGCAGAACACCTGAACTCATCCGATCGCCACTTAATGCACTCCTTTTAGCATTCCTAACAGCAGATCTATCTGGTGGAGTTGATTTGCTAACTGGGCTCGACTTCTTCCTCAATTTACTCATTACAGAACCTGGACTACATGAATTTTGAGAGACAGGAGGATAGCGCCCATCACTTGCATTCTCTGAATCAAAATAGACAACCCAAAACCAGATCACAAAAAAAAAAAAAATCTTTTAGATCAAATAACCCTACATCAACACAACCTTTATTTACCAAGATTTCCTTTACAAAACTAATAAGAAAACACAACAGATCAGAGTTACCTAATTCAATTCACACAAAGTGATCCAACACTTGTCGATCACAGACTCTCAGTGGCGACAAATACAAACAAACAATAGATATAGATATAGATCAATACCCTTTGAAGACAACTGCGATTGAGGAGGTGGAGAGAATTCATCCGAAACATCAGGAATCTGCTTCCATGCCTCCAACATCTGATTCATAACCTCTCGAACCAACTTTACCTACAAACAAACAAGACACAAACTCAATTCACTTCTAAACAATGCTCCAAACCTCACAATATTGCGACATCATCTCCACAATTGCAACCACATTTGATCACAACTTTAACATTTTATCAGGTATCATTCACCGGAGACAATCCTGATCAAGCTGGGCAATTAAATTGAAATAACTCCACGACAGTTGATCCACGTGCTCAGTGCTAAAATACAACTTCAATTTAAAACCTCCTTTCCAAATTACCATAAATAGACAGAAATAACAAAAGAAGAAAAACTAAAAAAAAAAAAAAAAAAAAATCTTCTAAACACCTTATCAAATCGCCGATTCTCGAAAAGCTTCAAGCATCCACCCTTGAACTCCGGCAAGAGGTCCCTCTCCACGCTCGCGAGCTTCTTCAACGCCTCCGCCGCGCCCTTCCTGGTGGCCCAGTCCTCACTCCCCAGAGCCTCCACAAGACAAGGAACCAAATTCCTCAACGCGACGCCACTAGCGGCGCCGCGCGCCTCGACGACGCTTCCAACAAGCACCAGCAGCGCAGGCTTAGCCCTAAACACCTTGCTCTTGATCAGCCTCTCAAGCCTCGGAAGCAGCCTCGCAAGCCTGGCAGGATCCGGATCCGGAGCCGCTTCAACCGCGGAGGCCAGACATAGCGCGGCTCCAGCCTGCGAGCTCGGGTCCTGCTCCGTGAACAGCGCCTCCGCGAGCGGCTTGAGGAACGCGGCGGCAAACGGCTGCCTCGTGACGCGAGCCGAGAGTGCGCCGACGGAGTCGGCGCACGCGGCCCGGACCGAGGAGTCCGGGTCTCGGAGGCGGCGGACGAGGCAGGCGATGATTTTGGACAGAAACGGCGAGAGAGCGTCGCCGTGCGCGTGGGAGAGCGTGGCGACGAGGTGCACGCATTGCTTGCGGACGGGGGTTTTGTCGGAGGAGTCGGTGGAGTGGATGCACGAGAGGAACACTGGAACCGAGTGCGGTTCTATGGTACGCGCGATGGACTCGAGCTCGGTGGCTCCCGCGGCTTGTGTGTCGCGGTCAGAGAGCTTCGTTAGGCACGTGAGTACCCTCTGCTTTATGTTCTGCTGCGATTGGGAGGTTTTGGCGTGAGGCATTGTCGGGTGTAGACGTAGAACGACGGAGATTATTGGGGTTCCGGCCACATTGCCGGAGCGACGGCGAGCGGTTGGGTTTCGCGGTATGGTATGGAAGCATACATTCAATGCAACAACGCGCTCTTGGCTTTTTAACTGCCACACTGGGAAATGGGAATGATTATGCGGGGAAGGAGAACGACGTGTCGTTTTCTTGATTTTTTTGATGGGTGCCGTTTGTGCAGCTAAAACGACAAAAGATTTGCCGTTTCTTTCTTTCTTTTTTGGTTTTTATGTTAAACGCTGCTCGAGTTAAGAAGATATATGAACCGTGACACGTGAGAAGAGATACTGCATGTATTGAAGATTAGATTTTGTTAAAATAAAAATTAGAATGTTAAAATTTAGTACTCCATACTATTATCGTGATTTGTTTCCCAAAAGGTTTCTTGCTAGTGACTTAAGTTATGTGGTTTGTTGTGGCTAAGCTGGGGTTGAAGGAAGTTGGGTTTTACTTAGTGGTAGTGAAGTTTCTAAATGATGCCACGTGTATAGAGATGGCTTCTTAACTGCATGCTAACGTGGTAGCGACCCAACACCATAAAGGAGTAAATATGTCCTCGGGACCAATGGACCATGAGATTGGGAACAATGGCAGCACATTTAGTACTACAGCATGGGAGTAATGTCCTCATAATTTCGTATTGCATAGCCGCGTAGAAGAAAATTATTATGAGCCTTTAAGTAGATCATTAATGCAAAAGTTAGTTGAGATAAGTAATTATGGATTTGAAATGAATTTTGGTTCTATTGGAATGAATTTATCTTCAATATTTACACTATTAAATTAGAAAATAAAATACATTGAAGTTTTTTCATAAATTAAAATTAGTAGTTTAAAGATTTCAAATAAAAAAATCAACAAGAAAATCAAATTCACTTAATTTTGAAACTAAAAACTAAATAATACTTAATCAATTCCAAAAAAAAAAAAATCAAAAGACCCAGATCGTAAAGAGATTAAGCTGTAGGGAAAAAATTACAATTTAACTTAAAAAATAACATTACCTTTAAATTTTAAAATGATGAATAAATAAAAATACTTTTTAAAATAACATATAAAAATGAAAATAATATACTTAAATGGCAGGAATGTTTTCGTTAAAATAAAATTAAAAAAAAAAAGTTCTTGAGGGATGGAATCATTAATCATGGGTAATGGATGACATTTAGGTCTGACATAGTTATTAAAGTGTCACGTGGTGATGCCAAGGGCGTTGCCGTGCAAAAGTTACTATTTTCACACTCAAAGTGCTGAGAGTTTTACTACACAGGCTTGTATCATTGCTTTTTCTTATGACGACTGAGCTGTGCCTTTGTCGGCACCAAGAGTGAAGTATTAATTGCTTCAAGTGGTCAAAAGGATTTTCCGCATCATGCTAACAGGAAGTTTATAGCTAGGTGTAGTTTCTGGTGTTTGTATTTCAATAATTCATTTATATATATATATATATATATATATATATGTATGTATGTATATATAAAAAAAATTATTAAATTAAAACTATAAATATTTAAAGAATAATACTTAGATTTCGTCTAAGTTTATAATAATTACAGAGTAAGAATGACCAGCAATAAAAGAATGAATCTTCACATGAAAACATATTAAAATGCCTATTAACCAATTTAAACAAATGTATAAGAACAACTTTCGAAATTTAATTTATATTCCATTCATAATTAAAGAAAAAGTCGTTTACAGAATCCTATGTCGTAGAGTTCTTTTTTTTTCTAGAAAGTATACGCTACTTTAAGTTACAGAAATGAACGATAGCAAGTGTTATCAATATGTAAAACTAATATATTCATCAATATAGTTCATACTTGACATGATATAACTCCATGGCAAAGAAGAAATTAAAACTCAGATAGGGTTTATCAATGAAGATCTTAATTAGTTCATGGATGAAAACAGTATCATTAATCATTTTATTAATAGCAGTTGTAAACCCCAGTTGTAAACCCTTTCGAGTATATTCATGGTGAATTAATATTATACTATTATTATTGTTCATTAATAACACTTGCTAGCTAGTAAAATCATTCAGTACGTAGTGTTATCGATCAATAGTTCTAGTATCATTAATCATTCAGGAGTATAATTAAGATGAGCATGGTAATTCGGTATATTATTGTTGTCTTAGGTAAGTGAGATTTGGCATTTGTTTGGGCAACCATTGTCATTTGTAGTGAAATTAATTAGCAGTATCTTATCATAATGAAGTGGATATATCATACTATATATTGTACTTAAGCCACATAGAGTAATCAAGGTGCTAATTATGATTCAATGTTGAACCTACCCTACTCATAGTGGGTCTCAACCTCCACACCAACCTTTCTTCTTTAAACATACAAATAGTTGTAAAGAGCATCCATCGACGGAAAAAGCAGGCCTAGCTCTGAAAAAGACAATCCAAGTATTTTTGTTAATTGTAGACTATCATTCATATCAAATAAATATGAATAATGAACAGTATGACATGCATATGCAATTCATCACCTTTTTAACTAGGGTATAAAAAAAAGTGGATCAACAATAGAGAAAGGCCAACACTGTTGAAGTTCATTTTTATTTTTTTCCCATTATGTATTGGATTGGAAATTGCTTGAGTTGGTACAGTATGACAAATTGAAAAGCGATTCGGGAAATTAATTTGGTCCCAATTGGGATTTATAACTGTCGGTTGGACCGAAAGGGACAACCATGGTTTGAATCATTAATATGCTTTTGCTTAGCAAATGATCAAGAGTAGACAAAAAAATTTAATTATGGAAACAAGTTGGTGAAGAAATTAAATTTACTTCCTTGCTAGTTTGAATTTTCGGTTTTTGGTGAATTTATTAAACTAATTTGTTTGCTAATTTGAATTTGGTTATGAAATGATCAATCAAGTAGCAAATTAAATGCATCTTACACGAATTATTCAACTCAATCACGTTATGGTCTATTATTAATTATTAATTAATTAGTAAAAATGAACCCAAAATTAAAAAGTAAATAAGGTGCCGACTACGGAATGTACAACTAATGACGTAAAAACCCGGCTTCATAATCATTAAGATTCGCACAAGATTTGTCTTAATTTCTTTCCTTACCTGAAAACTATGTTCTACCATGTGATGGACATGCACGTCTAATCTAACTTTCAAATAATAGAACGTATTTGAAGTTTTGAACTGATTACATCCGTCCTGAGCCAAGATCTAGGTAGCAGCAATCTTTGGTCAGGTGATAAACTTGATGATTGGGAATTTTCAATTACAATCATCAACAAAAGATTGAAGTAAAAGGACCACTGGTCTCCAATTTTGAATCGGTGACTGTGGAATAGTTGCATATTTTAATATATGTTGGGCAGATTCAAGGGTAAGCTTCTAAAACTTAAGTTTTAGATACTAATAAAAATTTACTTGTTATTAATTTTTATAAAACAAAAATGTTCATATATATATATATATATATATATATATATATAAGAAGATCCAATATATATAGCTCTTTGATTTAAAATTAAAAAGTTTTATCAAAATTTATTTTATATCTTACTTATTTTTTGATCGATCTTGAAGGTATTGATATATAATAGATAAAATATATTTTTGATACTTTTAAAAATCGTCTGGATTTGAGTTTTTTTTCTCTATTTATTTTTTGGATTTTAACCCGGTCCATAAAATATAAAATGTGTTTTTTTTATCAAATATCTAATTTTCTTGGTTAATTTAGTTTTGACATGACTAACGAAGTTATAAGTCAATATTATATGTGTGAACATTTTGAAAAATGTGATATTTACATGATTATACATTGCAAGATTTTCTTTCTTTCTCATAAAACTTTTATAATATGATTTTAATCTTTATAAAACATAAAATTGGAATTTAGTACCTATAAAATCCAAAGTTTAATGTGAAACTTTGTTACTCATACCAGCACCAAGTTAATGGAGTTAAGTGGATGGAAATCAACACATTTTATATATTGAGGAACCAAAACAAGACAAAGAAATGGGAGGGATAAAAATCAAAATTTGACTATTTAAGAAAGATAAAAGAAGTATATTTTTTCCTATAGTATATTATATACTAGTAGAAACTTGAAAGTTAGGCACTGTCATACTTGTATTTTCCTATTTTCTATTCTTTGAATTTGGATTTATTGCATATGTAATTGGTGTTGGTTTTATTAACTGAGGTGGGAAGTTGAAATAGAATATTGAAATGGTTTGTAACAACAATTTTAATCTAGTGTAAAAAAGTTTGGAAAATTTTATCAATGTAGTTTATTATATCCATATGGATGCATTCAAAAAATATAGATCTTGGTGAATGTGGTTTTGTCAATTTTTATCTTCACGTTATAATAAGATTTAATCCATGTGAAGAAAAATGCATACAATTCATGTTGATTATCCAATCCTGCTGCCTACTTGGGCATTATTAATTAGTAGCTCATCGTGGTACAACTTGCTTTCGGTATCGACAGTAAACTGAAGCTGCGGTAAAATGTTAAATGGCTTTTTTCTGAGGTTGCAATCTGTTTCTGCAGAAATGACATATTCAAGAACAGTATGAATGAGTTATTGTAGATCACACGCACCAAGCCTCAATGTTAGTTTTGTCTTGATCAATGAGTTATTGTAGATAAGTTTTACAGTGTAGGGGCTTAATTAGTAGGGGAATTCATCCACTAAGGACAATAGGCCGCCAAATGGAGATCAGAATTGTTTTATGGCATGTTTGGATAAGCGGTGGAATCGTGATGGGAATCCATAATCCAAAGTCGTGGTGAATGACTAAAAAGAAACAACACTCTCATGAGTTACTACACCATCACAATAATTTTGATCACAATCATAATACACCAACAACAATTTATACAGTAATTTATATTTTGTATCTAACTCTCTCATTTATCCTATCAATATGTACAACAATTTTTTTATACAATTTGTACAACAATTACATTTCAAATTTATCTTCATTCTCTCTCTTTCTCTCCCTTAATTATATATTTTGCTGTACAATTTATTATACAAATATAATTTCTCTTTTAATAAATTATCTTTGCTTATTTAAAAACATGTGATTATAAATTTGACTATACAAGTATTAAAATATGTTCTCGAATATTACCGGATTCTCATTGCACGACATTTTAGGCATCCTTTTGGATCACAGAAACGTAATTGCAATTTGGTGATACATTGGTAGGCAAATTTTAAATTTTAAATTTGTCTTCATATAGACCATTTTTATCCTAATAATTTTAAATCATCCTACTACTTCCTTTATATAATAGTTATTAAATCATTTAAATATGTTTCATAAGAAAATAGAACATTACTCTCGTCTGTAATACCTTTTGAGTAACTAACATATACGCAATTTAAGAACTATAAGCTTTACTTTAAATAGCTATCAAAAAAGAAATATTTACTTCTTTTCTTTTTATGCAGAAATAAATCTTTATTTTAAATACTACATGCATGCACCATATTAGTTTAAATTAAGGAGTTTAAACGAGATACTTTTCGCGTCCTTTTAGTTGAAAATATGAGAGAGAGAGAGAGAGAGAGAGAGAGAGGGAGGGAGGGAGGGAGGGAGGGAGGGAGGGAGCTGATTTATAGAAGTAAACAAAATAAATAAATTCATTCAAACATATATTGTAATGATAGTCATAAAAAAATAATCTCTTTAAAACATTCAATCACATTAAAGGACGAAATTTCTCTAGATTTATTTTAAAATCAATGACTTTCATTCATTCAATAAAGGGTTAAATGTATAAACTTTAGATTTTAATAATATATTATTATTCTTTCATCATGAAAATGTTTCATATGATGCAAAATGTTTTGGTGTGTTTGGTGGAATTCTCCATCCACTTTTGTTGATGAATAACTCCTTAGAAACAAATAAGTAGGATAGAAAATGAGTTGAGTTTGATTCAATTTAACTTGACTTATTAATATTTAACTCAGTTTAGAGTTCAATTTGAGTTTTATATGAATATTCTTTTCAATTTGAACTTGACTCAATTCAAGCTCACAAATAATTCGATTCAACTCTTTAGCTCTAATCATATGAACCAAAAATCAAATTTTTTAAATCCTATACATTTCAACTTGTTATTAGATTTTAGATAAAGTGATTGTTTAATTTATTTTAAAAGGCAAAACTAAACTTACTCTATTAGTTTTGTTGGGTCATAAGGTATGACAAAGAAAAACATAGTTACAATTAAAGTTTGCACAAATAAAAACTATCTCACCATGCATATACAAAATAATAAAAAAAAAAACTCTATCATATATATATATATATATATATATATATATATATATATATATATATATATATATATCGAGCCAATTAATGAACCAAACAAATCAAACTATATACAACTCAAGTTTGGTTCAATTTTTAGCTCAAATTCAATGAATTGATTATCAAATTGAGTGTCAAACTATTTTTGAATTGGTTCAGTTTATTGACATTCCTACGGACAACAACTCCCCCTTTTATAGATTTTCTAAGCCTGTTATTGAGTATGGTTTGACCTTTCCAAATATTGTATTTATAGATTGGCATGTCAACATAGTTAGAATGCCAACCTCCTTAACTCCCTAATCCTCTTCCATTTCTTTTGCAAAAAATAAAATAAAAATAAATGAAAATGACTATATTGATATTAATGCACTTTTAAAATTATATTTATGACTTACAAAAGTATTTTGTTCTCTTTTACTAATGTGCATTACGTGTTTGAAAAGAAAACTAAAGCTAGACAATTAGGTTTTCAATTAAGATTAGTCATTAATAAAGTAATTATTCACATCAATGTTATGTGACAAAAAAAGTCTAATTATAATCATGATAGTTATCATAATAAAAGAATGATAAAAAAAAAACAAATTTAATAGTTAAATTCTTAGTATATTTATATATTCTTTGATAAATTTTCATTTTCTAAATATTGTAACTTAACTTATTATGAGGCCTTGATCAGTTATTGTTCTAAATATTAGGAAACATTAGATGAGTAATTCAAAAATGGATTAAACCAAATAAATTTTATAAGGACATCATATTGAAATAAATCATGAAAATAAAAATGTGTTTAGTTTATTTACAACACAATTTGAAATACATACTTTCTAATAGAGTTGAAGGAAAAAAATTGTCTCATCGATTGACTTTATTATTAATTTCAATTCTCTGACAACATCTTCAATGCAAGGAGTTTAATTTAAGTTCTTAACTATTTTTTAATTAGTCCCTTGTTGCCACATAAGATTTAATAATACTAACTAAATTTTACTTTAATGATAAAATCTAATTTGGATTCTTAATTTATTTCTAGTGGGTCCAATTTATTTTTCCACTCATACACAAATTCTTATTGTGAGTTAAAAATTATTTTTTAATGGTTAAACAACCTTGCTTGTAGTTGCTTAATTCTACAAGAATCTTATAAAAACCCATTTGCTCAATAGCATTTTCAAATTGTTTAACTTTTAAGAACCTCATAAACAATTCTCCCTGAAGAAGCTCTAGACATGCTATCAGTTTAAGTAATATCCCAACCAAGTATCTAAATAGAGCATATTTTAAATACCACTAAAATAAATTTAAATGTATAATCAAATTTTAAATTAAAACTATAGTTATTATGTTTTTTTTTTTTTTTTTACTTTTTGACATTTTATTACTATTATTTTTTATTTAAAAACTAAGATGCTAACCATATACTGTATTGAGTTGGCTTAAAACACACACATACTGAGTAGCGCTCTAGTACAGACCCTACTATTAAACAAATTTATTTAGTCTAGCAGTCTGAATGATTTTTGGTTCTCACAAGACAGACAAAACTAGGGAATCATAAACATTAGGAATACAATTACAAAGTTACAACACTGAAGTAACCAACACTACACCTGCATGACAATACACATCAAAAGCATCTGAAGCTTATAGCTTCTTCATTGAGTGGAAAAACGACTAATACAGAATATCGTTTCACAGCAGTAACTAGACTAGCTAGAAAGAAGTGACCTTGAGTTCCTGAGGTAGAATATCCCACCACTTAATAAAGTTAGGATCCTTCAAGAACGTATCCTTGGCTAGTACCTTCTCATGATCATCAGTCCAATTTTTAAGGTCTTTTTGAAGCTGCAAAACCCTTTGCTTGACATCATCATCAAGAGGCTTCTTGTTGTTAATCCAGCTATAAAGTTCCTCCACTTCAGCCCAAAAGGTTGATTCAGTGATAGGAGCAGGTTTTGACACCCTTTTAGCATGTTCTAACCATCTTTGAGTGTACCTATAACGTTTTGGCCTGGCCCTGATCATGTAAGGTCCTGTGTCCTCATTTTTCAAGTGGCGGTAATAGTTTGCAATGTCTAGAGGCTCCACAAGGCAGCGATATTCGGTTCCACACTTTATCCATTCGTTGTTCGCTTCGAACTCATCAGGTAGTTCATACCTCTTTAGCATCTCAATGACTTCATCCCATACCCCTGCTAGCACAAGCCTCTTCACGTTTGCTTGGAAGTCGTTCGACTCCTTTTGCACCTTGAAGGCATCGTAATAGCCCTTCCCCTTGTGCATCTCACATGTTGTTTTGTAATTTTGAAGCTCTGCCATGCTTGTCAAGGCTTTATTCTGAATCTCCATATTGATTTTGTTCTCGTTTTTGCGTTTCTGCTTCTCCAACTCACCAGCTGCTCGTAGACACAGCCTTGCTCTTGTGCTCTGAATATAGGCCAGGAAATCATCATTTATTAGCTAAGTCTTACAATCTAATTTATGTATAGGATCAAACCACACCAAGTGTATTAACATGTTAGTAGTTCAAGTGAAACCAGGTTCATATCTCTTAAGCAAGATCTTGAGTTAGTTCGAGCCTTGTAACAAAAAAAAAAAACATGATTGAAATAGGAGATCCCACTAATGGTGACTTGATAGATTACCTGACAGAAACTAATCATTGTCAAAGTTTTTGGATACTTCGCACCAATATCATAATGAATTAGAAAACCACACTAAGTGTGACACTTTTATCAATCCAACTAAGCGTTGAAAATATTTCCAAAAAAGAATTAATATTTTATCATACTACTTTATTTAAAGTGACACTACTTGCCTTTGGTATACATGATCATTAAGATAATATAACATGATTTAATGGTTAGATTGATATAATTTAATTTCTATTAAAAATTATTAAAGACATTATATTACCAAGTTTTCACCTGCTATCATTTGATCCTATCACATGCATATATAAAAGAAAAACAAAGAATGATTACCAGTCCAAGGCCATCCAAGGCTGTTGCAACATCACTATTTGAACCATCAGCAGACAAGGGAAGTTGCTCAAGTTGCTTCAAGTACACTACATTCTGCATTCCCAAGCTTTCCTGCAACTCAGCCACATAGTTCAGGTGTTGCAATATGCTACTATTGGCAACTTCTTCAAGTTCTGCAAAACCGCTTAGCTGAGCAGTGTGGAACAAGAGTTGCAAAACAGCATCTGAGTTTTCCACCACAATCAGCTGTCCATTTCCGTTGCAGAAAACGTATGTTCCAAATGGCCTATAAGGGCTCAACTCAACAAAATTCGCCACTGTCTCAAGTAACAAATTTGTGCTGCCCATGAGAATACAAGCAGCATGGCTTGTAACACTCGCAGCGTTTCTCATCACAGTTTTGTAAAATTCAGAAATCAAGATAGCACTTGTTGGATCTTGAGTGGAAGTTTTGGACTTGGGATTCAAGAATTGGAGAACAGAACCAAAATTTTTCTCAATAGAAGCCATGGGAGCAAGCAAAATCCTTGGCACTATGTCATATCTCAAAACAAAGTGTATGAAATAGCGTGACCAATTTTCTCTCCTTGAAGCGTGAGAGAATATATGATTGCCAATTAAGGGAGACCCAAAAGTGACACAAAAGGGTGGCTTGGGTTTTTGGATTTTTGTTGGGTTAAGGTACTCTTCCAAGGCCCAAAAGGTGGCAAGAATTGCCATTGCAGCACCAGAGGAGTGCCCTGTAAACATTACTTGCTTCCCATCTAGTGTAGCCTTATTCACCTACACATTTTGACGGTTTATTTGCTTAATTAACCAAAAATAGAAACAATCACGGTAACTGAAGAAACTGCCAGAAAAAAACTAAGCAACTGTCTTATTGGTCACGGTGAGTTCAAAACATCAAATTGCAACACGTGGTATTAATCCAAAGAAAGTAACAAACAAAACATCTAACATCAATTTAAGGTTGTCAGTTAGTTTAGTTACATACCTCAACTTTAAAGTTAGTTTCTAATAGGCGATCGAATCTCTTTGCGAAGCCTTCGTTCACCAAAGCAAGTTCATCGTTACCAATACTTCTGAGCGAAGGGAACTGGGTAGAATCTATCTTCGATCCCCCAAAGGGTTTGTTAACAAACCATTCAGCGGGATCCCAAGATCCCGAGAAGCTGAAAACATGGTAAGTTCCCGAAGAAATCTGAACCTTGTCGTAAAAGTAGAGCTTATCCGTTGACTTGTGATTGTTAGCTTTGAAGGCCAAACCACACACCCTCTTGATAGCATCTTCCTTCAATCCAATGTTGTCTCCAAGTGATCCTCCAGCCATGTTGTCCTCTAATTCTACAACAGTTTTGGAAATTTTTTTAGTTTGGTTTTCTTGCTGAGTGTTAGTTTTCAGAACTTCTGTATCTTGGTATTATATAAAGGGGGGAGCTAGGACATTGATTGTATTACTGAGTTGACGAAGACCTTGTAGTTTCACATAGCTTTATTCTTGCTTTGTTCGCTTCTTTTACTGAATGGGAATGAAATTATATTATCGGATTAACCATAAAAGTCTATGCTAAAGTTTGTTTGAAGTGGATCCAAAAATGAATTTTACTTCTTCATTTGTACCATCAATCAGAGTGAGGCAAGCGTCACGAAGCTACGGGTGACTTTGCTCTCTTTCGAGGAACTTGCCAAGCAAAACCTATATTTTACTCTCAAAATTATGCGTGTTTTGGTCAGACTACAAAAAGAAAAAAGAAAAAAAAGAGAGTTGAACATTAGAATGTACGGAGAGAAGGAAAGAACGAGAATAAATAAAACAAAAAGAGACAAAAACTATTATTAATGAAATGAAAATATTTTAAATTATATGTGTAAATTAAAAAATCTAAAAAGTAATCAGATGAAAATAAAAAACAGAGTTAAATAAAATTATTTACAAATATTAATGAGTAATGTCTAAGACATTTGGTAACTTTGTTTGGTTATCTCTCATGTAATTTGATTTATATTCAAGCTAAAGAACAATAAATTGGACAATTTTTTCTATTCTAGATTTTTTATATTAATTATCACATTCATTTAAGTTAAAATTTATCTAATGTGATGCACCGTTAAATTTTTAACGGGGGACATATTTTCTAATATTTTAAAAGATAATTTATATTTAATATAAAAATATTAATTAATTTTTTTAATTTTTCATTATAATTAATTTAGAAATTATTGATTAAAAATGTATTTCCATA
>PYAF01002691.1:880968-914685 GCA_007407185.1 Glycine tomentella | reverse complement strand
TTGTATATTTTACAAACAAATATCTTAAAAATATTCTATCTCAAGAATAAATATAAAATTTTACATGAAAAGTATTGATGATATTAGAATATTTTAAGAAAATATTCAAAGTACTTTCACCAAAAAACTTATATTCTGGAATTTACTTTACAAAATTGACTACATAGTTTTTTTAATCATTTTAAACATTTAAAAAAATCTTCTATTCATTATTCACATTAAAAAAAATGTAGTATTATATAAAATAATGACTTCATTAAGGGTATGAGACATGACAATGATAACTTAAATTATCCTAAAATCATCAAGTAATGGTCATATCCCAAATTCAGGGATATTTAATGAGCCAAAGTAAGAAATGTGAATACATTGACTCATGAACATGAGAGCCCATGAAAATTCACCCATAAAAAAATAGAACCCATAATACTTAAGGTCAAATTTCAACAAAAAAAGAACATTTAAGGTCAAAATTGAAATTGCAATTCGCTAGGAATAGTAAACTTTTGTCTTGTGACTTATATTTGAATTTTATGTCATTTCAAACATTTTTAGAAAAACATTTATTCATAATCCACTTTAAAGAAAATGTATCATATAAAATAATGATTCCATTAAGATTTTTTTTTTTTTTTTTATCTTAACCTTCCATTAAAAATATGAGACATGATGATGGTAACCTAAACTATCATAAAATCATCAACTATATGATCATATTCCAAATTCATGGATATTTAATGGGCAATTAAGAAATGTGAATAGATTGACTCATAAACACGAGAGCCCATAACACTTAAGGTCACAATCGAAATTACATTGTGCTAGGAATATTAAACTTTTGTTTTCTAACTTATGTTTGATTCTCATATTAGATTATAGATAGATATAGATTATATACATGCATGCTTTCAAGGTAAAATTATGTATTGAAAAACTTTTTCAGTTTTTGTTCAATTATGCTTCAAAATTAAATTAAAAAACACATGTAGATAGAGAACGTACAAGAAACCACATGCTTAGTACATATCACACAAGAGAAAGAAGCATGAAAATAAAATGCAATAAACAAGAGAAATAAGAAAAGTTCACTCAGTCAACACACTTCACCAAGGTAGAACCCTCCAAGTAGACATTTAAGTGTCTGTTTGTTTTACACATCACACATTTTGAAATATGTTGAACGTAGTTTTTGTGAGAGAGCTTTGATGTTCGACGTGATTGAATGTGGAAAAAAAAACACACAGCCTAATGCATGTTTGTCTTGATCTGTCACTCATTTATTAGATTTCTAATGCATGATTGTTGCTTGTGTTGTAGAGGTAGAGTTTTCCACCACTTGACCAAGGTAGAACCCTCCAAGAAGACATCAATAGCCAATTCCCCCTTTTCGCTCCATGCTTGTAATTGAGCCTCCAATTGCTCAACCCTTTCCTTAACATCTTCAAATGATGAGCTATTACTATAACTGGTTTTGTAACGAAGATCCTCCACCTCAGCCCAGAAGCAAGATGTGGAGCTAGGTTCTTGTGGCCTTCTCTCATAATGTTCCAACCATTTTTGGGTGTACCTATATCGTTTAGGCCTTCCCCTAAGCATATAAGAAGAAGAACCATCCTCGTAATGTCTCGCATGACGGTAATAATTGGCAATATCTAATGGCTCCATTAGTTGTCGAAACCTTGATCCAAGATCTATCCATTCTTCATTGCCTTCAAACTCATCTGGGAGTTCGTAACTTCTTAGCTTTTCCATGATCTCGTCCCACACACTTGCCAACTCTAGCCTTGTCACATTTGCTTTGAAGTCCTCAGTTTTCTTGTGCTCCCTAAAGCCATCGTAGAAACCAACGTTTTGATGCTCTGGCATTTCTCTGTATTTTTGAAGGTCTATCATTTTTTGCTCAACAAAAGCTTTCTTTTGTTTGATTTTATCCTCGTTGTCAAGTTTCCTTGTCTCCAATTCTGCTGCTGCTCGAAGGCAAAGTCTTGCGGTTGGGCTCTGAAGTTTAAGCCAAGCCAAGAAATTCACTTATTAGCTAAATCTTGTTGTATAATTTATGCTTGATGTTAACTGTCAAATTGTTTAATGACAGGATAAAATAGTTTTAATCATTTTTATAAATCATGGTAATGTGAACGGTCAACCAATCATAAATTATGATTGATATGACTTTTAAAATAATTATTATAAAAATCAATAAATTTATCATATATAATGATTTGTGATTAATAATCATGTAAAATTATTTTATATTATCAATATATAACATTTTTTTCAATGTCAAATTTGATAAAATGACACCTTTAATAATATTATTCTACAAAAACTAAATTTTACCAATTCAGCTGCATTGAAAATCTTATAAAATAGATCTAAGTCTACAAAATTCTATACAATTAAAAACCTAAATGACATTTCATGGCAAATACTTTTATATACAAAATTCTATGCAATTAGAAAACTATGACATACGATATTTAAAATATTAGATTATAGTCTAATTTTTTTGAACTATTTAAAACTCAATATACATAACCATGAAAGTAACATAACATGATTTAATGATTAGATTGATAAATTTTAACTTTTGTAAAAACCTTATAAAGACGTTATTTTTTTTCCAAATTGGTAAACAGCTGAATCATCTTATTCTATGTCGCACATATATAGCAAAAGAAACAATGAATGATTTACCAGTCCAAGGCCATCCAAGGCTGTTGCAATATCTCTATTTGAACCATCAGCTGACAAGGGAAGTTGCTCAAGTTGCTCCAAGTACACTACATTCTTCATTCCCAAGCTTTCCTGCAACTCGGCCACATAGTTCAGGTGTTGCAATATGCTATTATTGGCAACTTTTTCAAGTTCTGCAAAACCGCTTAGCTGAGCAGTGTGGAACAAGAGTTGCAAAACAGCATCTGAGTTTTTCACCACAATCAGCTGTCCATTTCCATTACAGAAAACATATGTTCCAAAGGGCCTATAAGGGCTTAAGTCAACAAAATTCGTCACTGTCTCCAATAACATGTTTGTGCTGCCCATGAGAATGCCAGCAGCATGGCTTGTAACAGTTGCTGCGTTTGTCATCACAGTTGAGTAAAATTCAGAGATTACACTATCCCTTGTTGGGTCTTGGGTGGAAGTTTCGAAGTTGGGGTCCAAGATTTGGAGAATAGAGCTAAAAGTTTGGCCAACAGAAGAGAAGGGAGCAAGCAAAATCCTTGGCACTATGTCATACCTCAAAACAAAGTGTATGAAATAGTGAGACCAATTTTCTCTCCTTGAAGCGTGAGAGAATATATGATTGCCAATTAAGGGAGACCCAAAAGTGACACAAAAGGGATGCTTGAGGTTTTGGGGTTTGGTTGGTTTAAGGTACTCTTCCAAGGCCCAAAAGGTAGCAAGAATTGCTATTGCAGCACCAGAAGAGTGCCCTGTGAACACTACTTGCTTTCCATCGACCATAGCCTTATTCACCTATACATATTTTGACGGTATATTTGCTTAAGTCAATGTAATTAATCAAAAATAGAAAGTATCATGGTAACTGAAGTAACTATCAAAAAAAACTGAACAAATGTCTTATATTAGTTACAGGGAGTTAAAAACTTAAAATTGAAACATGTGGGATAAATAAACAACAAACAATATTAGTAACATCAATTAAAGGTTGCCCATTAGAAAAAATTATTAAATGATCCGAGACACCATCTATCTGTAGTCTCGACTAATCTTTATATGACATGTGTCATATAGAGATTAATTGGAACCATAGACTAGTTGATAGTCTAAGACCAATTAATAATTTTGTTTGTTAAGACTGTTGCATACCTCAGATTTAATTGAGCTAGTTTTCAATATGTGGTCGAATCTTTTTGCGAAGCCTTCATTCACCAAAGCAGCTTCATCATTACCAATACTTCTAAGTGAAGGAAACAGGGCATGGTCTATCTTTGTTTCCCCAAAAGGTTTGTTATTAACAAGCCATTCATGGGGGTTCCAAGACCCCGAAAAGCTGAAAACATGATAAATTTCGGAAAAAATCTCAATCTCATGGAGACGGTAGAGATTCTCCGGTGACATGTGAGCTTGGAAGGCCAAACCACACACATTGGTGATGAACTCTTCTTTCAATCCTATGTTGTCTCCAAACGACCCAACAGCCATGTTTGTTTCTTATAATACCCTGCAGTTTCGGAAAGTTTTATGTTTGCTTGGTTGCTTTGTGTTTCATAACTGCTGAAGAATCCCTTTATATAGAGCCAGTGAACATGAACATGGTTTTAAATTACTATTACTATATTGACGAAGACTCTGAGTTCAATTCCACGAAGTTTTGCTCTTGGTTGTATTATTAGTTTATGGAAATGAGAATATAAATTACTAATTGACGATAAAATACACGCTCAAGTGGGGCCCAGAAATATACTTTACTTCATTCGTACCACCAATCAATGTGAAGCAAGTCTCACGAAGTTACGGGGTGACTTTGCGCTCTCTTTCCCCACGAATTCTAGGATGGGAAAGCTAACAAGTTTCCCACCTTGGGAAAGGTTTTTTGCACCGTTAGATCTGATAGATTTTATATTGAGGGTAGATATTTTATTTTTGTGTCTTTACCGATCTGTCCCTGTCCCTTTCTCTCACCCACAATTTCGCTGCACTCTCTCTTGCACCTTGATCCACATGGCAAACCCTCATTTTTATGAAGTATTACCAATCATATGTTTCCAATTTTAAGACAACTAAACCTGATATGTTAAATTAAGTAAATACATATTCATGCATTAGATCCTTTCATTACAATTCGTTACATACAGAGGCACAATTGCTTATATTTTTTCTTGATCCCTTTTCAAAAAAAAAAAAAAAAAAAATGAAAACTGACATCTAAACTCTCCGTGTGTTTTTGTTTTGTTGTGTCCTAGATGTATAGATCTGATACAGGGCCTTAGGATTGGAGCATGTCCACTCCGCCGCCGCATAACTTACGCTCGCCGTTGTGAACCGTGACTCTATCGACACGGGGTGCTTTTATGTTTTTGAAACAAATTAATGAACTGTGTTGTGTGGATTGGAGAAAGGAAATCAGTCTATGAAGGTTGTCGGAGGTGTGGTCCGTCGTCGAGGAAGAGGATAAAGGTAGATGACAGAGAAAGGGATTGTAGAAGGGACAAATAGGGAAAACTGAGAGAAAAACAAATAGAAAAAAGTAATTTCAACCGTAGATATAAAAGTAGTGAAATATAACGGTGCAAAAAAAAAAACTTTCTCACAATGGGAAATGTTAGCTTTTCCACCCTAAAATTCGTCCTATTTTCCAGACTTGCCAATCATAACTTGTGTTTTACTGCCAAAAATAAACGGTTATGTTGGTCCTCGAAGCCAAGGACGAAAAGAATTTTATTATCTTAAAGTTGTTACTTTAATCTTCTAGGGATATTTGGTAGGAAAAATGTCAAGAAATCATAAATCATGAAATTATATTTTGGGGCAATCAGTATAAGTTTATTTGGTTGTTGGTTGGAAATATTTACGTAATTTTTTTAAGAATGGAAGAGTTATGTAATATTTTTTATTAATTATTTATTATATTAATAAAAATAATATGATATTTTTATTATAATAAAAATATAATAAACTCAGGAAAATAAGATTTTCATCTCATAAAAAAAATTGTGAGAAACTTGTTAAACAATATTCACGGGAAATATTATTTGTGAGGAATTTTATTTTTTTAACGGATACCAAACATAGAAAATTAAGGTGGTATTTAATTTGAGTGTTTATTTTTTGAAAATAATTTTCATTTTTAAATTTTTAAGATTTAGAAAATATATATTGAGAAGAAAGTATTCTAAACTCTAAAGTGACATTGCATTTTCACTTTTTCATAAAATGCTAAAACATTTATTTGTTGTTTTTATGAGAACAAATTTGAAAAAATGTTTTCTAAATTAAAAAAAAAACATATTTTTATTTTTATTTTCTGTCTTCTTTGAAAATGAAAACAGAAAACACTAAAATCAAATATCACCTTAAGAATTATTAGGAAACTCAAAGATTGCCTTCACTAATCGCCTCCTTATAATGTTTTGCTATTATATTAAATTATTATTAGCATTTTTTTTGTATATATGATTACAAAAAAATGTGTTGGTTGATTGCCAACATTCTTGAACTTCTTTAGATTGATCATGTGCTTAAGATGTTTAAGTCCCAACTACTTGAACGGACCCTTTTTTTTTTTTTTGTTATTGTTATCATGTTAATCAAATTAATATGATAATTCACTTTTTTTTTATCAAAAAGAATCAAACTCAATTATAAGAGAACTTATAACAATTCATATATATATATATATATGTATTTACTCAATTAATTGAACTAAATCTTTTGGTAAAGAATGACAGCTTGATTGTAACATGAAAATGAAAAATTTTAAACATAAGAGAAAAAATTGAAATCTAAAATATAGATAAGAGACCAAAATTTTAGTTTAGCCTAAAATAAGAGTTAAATCAAATCAATTTAATTAAATTGGTTTGATTTTTTTTTAGAAGTTTTTAGTTAATTCGATTAAGATTAATGAGTTTAAGTTAAAAAAATATTATATTTTTTAAGTTGTCATTCTCGTGTATTATTATTTTTATTATAAAAAGTTAATTATCTTTTTGAATGAAACTCATTTTTTAGTTACTTAAAATATAATAATTAACTTCTTAAATATTTTTCATGTTATTTTAATTTAATATAAATTGAAAAGATTTTTTTTTATTGACTTACAATTATTTAAGACTATAATTTTAGTAAAACTCACAAGGAAAACATGCTAAGCCAATTCCCCTTTATCACTCAATCCTTTTAATTGAACCTCTAATTTCTCAACCCGTTCTATAGCATCTTCAAATGAGACGTCAATCTTATTAGTTTTGTAGTGAATTTTTTTCTACCTTTGTTTAGAAGCAAGATGCGGAGATAGGCTTTCTCTTAACATGTTCCAACCATCTTTGGGGTTATCTATATCTTTATGGCCTTCCTTTAACAATGTAAGAAACATCAACAGTCTCGTAATGCCTCCCATGTCGGTAATAATTGGCAATATCCAGAAGTTCCATTAGTTGCTTAAGTTTTGTTCCAGGATCAACATATTCTTTCTTGCCTTCAAATTCATATAGAAGTTCAAAATTTCTTAGTTTTTTCATGATCTCTCCCACACACTTGCCTAATCCAGTATCATCACATTTGCTTAGAACTCGACTTTTTTATGTTTCCTCACTTCCTTATATAACTCAAGATCCTACATTTTTTCTGAACATCATAATCATTATCAAATCTCCTTACCTCCAATGTTGTTGTCCAAAGGAAAAGTTTTTCTCTTGAGCTCTAAAAAGTCAGACAAAGGACATCACTATTAAACAATTTATTAATATGAGTGTTATGAACTTCATTCACAATTTTTTCCTATGAGCACCATGCATTGTATACGATGACAAGTATACAAGCATATTAAATATTAAGCTCTCATGAATCTCATTTATTCATAAATTATTTTTAAACGCAACTTAAGACACTATTATCATGTCAACATACATGGGTAAGGAAGCATAATATAAGTTCTATGATCATAGTTATTTCATACATATCATATCACACGTGTTGTCTTCACAGTCAATTAGAATACTCTCTCCATTTATATTTATAAGACCCAAATTAAAAGTGGAGTTTGTTCCTTTTTATAAGATTTAATCCATATTGTTTCTTGCATTAACTATTTTTTATACTAAAATACCCCTAATTAATTATACTGATAAATAATTAATTAGAAGAGAGAGAGGAGTCCATACTAAAAGGAAAAGATAGAGTATTAATGACATGGATAGTTTTGAAAAAACATATAAATTTTGGACAAATTTATTGTTATAAACTAAATTAACCAATTTCTTTAATCATGATGAATTAGGTAATAAAATCTTATAAGTGGCAATGGAATGAATAATATTACATATGAACAAAAATGCACGCACATACTTGCAAATGCGCACAAAAACCAAAATAAAAAATTGGATACACACATAGACACACACAATGGTAGAATTGCACGCACGTACCAAAATGCGCACACCAACAAAGTTGCATGCACAAACTCGTAGAGATGCACAAAATAGCAGCAAACACAAATAGAATCACATGCACAACAATGCAGACACAAAAAAAAATCACATGCATGTACAAAAGTGCAAACACAAACAATCACATGCACGCACAGAAATGCACATCCAATTAGAGTTGTGCACACAAAATCACATGCACACACAGAAACACATATAACACCCTAAAAATTACAAGTCAAAGATTGTGTGCTTGTGTGACTTAATTATGAATTAATTGGGAATTACTGGTTTAAAGTTAGTAAAATATGTGTTTTGATTAATTAAATATGATTAGTGATTAAGTAATTAAGAAAAAATGGAAAGTTATTAAAATAAGTATTACTTAAAAATTGCTATGTAGAGACATTGAAAATTTTGGAGGTGTCGTAACGTATCTGTCCACGACGGGACGACGATGAAAAAGATAAAATAAGAGTCTTCCTAAAAAAGGAAAACTTGAGGGAGTTGCCACCAATGTTTATTTAAGGAAAACGTCGGAAAAACCATAAAGATAAGACATGGTCTACAATTTGAGATAAAAGGATTCGGGTGTAACACCCCATAGGCCTCCGGTGCGTTATCATTAATAATATCAAAATCGCGCTATCAACGTTAAAATAAAAGCGGTGCGGAAGCGCAAGAATCGATTTTTCTTGAATACATTATGCATGGAAATAAAATCACAACACAAGCATCATAAATCAAGCCCCTGTTGATCCAAATATCCGACACATACATCATAGGCAGATACAGATATAAATCTTAACACCAAAATCAGGAGGAGGAAACATCATCGACTCATACATAAAAACATACTCTCTGTACATATACATAACAGAAGCTAGACCACATCTGGGTCCATCAAAATTTGTACAGAATAATGGGTATACACACACACCCTATCCCTACACAGGATACAAGACAGAGATCAAAACAAAACTCTTCTGATCTTTAACTGCAGCCCTCAACCACCTTAGCACTCCACTTGGGCCTCCTGCCCAGAGGTCGCTCCTCTCCTCTAGAAGAAGCACCTGAAAAACCACAACCCCACACAGGGTGAGACATACGTCTCAGTAAACTCAAGGTTCTGGGAGATCCACCCTTACTCTATTTCACCTCCAAGCACACACACAAAACCAATAAACACAACCATAGCCTAAGATATCATCCTAGCTTTCTTCACCCGGCTGTCGGGTATATCACTGGATGCTATCAGCATCAAAGGCATTCCACCTCATACTGGCTCTCACAGGCATCTAAACATAATCTTACAGAGCCAAAACAAAACATGGCACAACCACCAATCACTGGCTCTCACAGTCGTCTCCCAGAGGTACTAAAGTATAAGTGTCAACCACTGGACACTTTCTATACTAGAGAGGCATCGCCTTATAAACTGTATAGTATATTGCCTGAGGCACCCCTCAGGACTTCACTCAAACAGATATGGCTCATCTAAGAGGTTATAGGCTCTTATCCCCTCGGGATGCCCTTTCTTAGAGATACAACATATCTGTACACAGTCAGGCCTGGCAAGAACATCCATATAGGGCAATCACCTCCAGGACCTTCACATACATATGCCTGAAAGAGATCATCTCATGCTGGAGGCACTCATCTTCCAGGACTTCTAACCCGCTACCTGAGAGAGATCATCCTACACTGGGGCACTCAATCCCTCAGGACTTTCAACCACATGCCTGAGAGAGATCATCTCACACCGGAGGCACTCGATCCCTCAGGACTTTCAGAAACTGGCCTGAGGATAACCACTCAGGGCTTTCATCATCACTGCCTAAGGAGGAACATCCATACGGGCAATCCGTCCTTAGGACTTTACGTGAAGAGCAGTGGCACCTCACTGGCAATATCAGCCATTCCCAGTGAGTCCTCAAACTCTTCCTCTGGCTAGGAAATCTTATGTAGCTGGATACTATTCCAGTATCCTCTTGATGCAAACACAGACCATACCATGGTCTTTTTCCTCAGATTCAATCATAGAACACTGAAATAGTGTTCATCCATCAAAAAGGCCCAAGGCTCATTACACCTGTACCACAGATGTATCATTACCCTCACACTCTCTCAGTGTCTATCCTGGGGTCTAATCTCATACATAAGCACATTAACACCCTTCCGGTGTTTAGCTAATCATAATCAACCATAGGCCATATTGGCCTTGAACATGCAACATATATATATATATATATATATATATATGTACATCCATGGCATAATTAATACACCATCACCCACTTAGGTGGCAAACAAGCGTAAGGGAACATATCCCAGAACGATGAGCTTACCTGACAAACCGTGCCTGCAGCTCCAACCTTGATCAATGGTCTGCGTCCTTGACAATCACAGTGTTAGCCCTATCAAGGCATACAAGCACGTATCACAGACTATTCAAACACATAACATACATAAGCTCATCTGACTTAAGGTTCATCAGGCTCATCTACGACAAGGCTTTCCATGGACCCTTCGAGGTCTATTTCAGATCAACCATGGCCTCAGAGTCATTCAGACTCAATCCAAGTCACTCACAATGAGCTCAAAGCTCTCACACCCTAACTACTCAGAGATTTCCATAGGGTTTGGACGGTTAAACCCCCAAGACACCGTCACCAAGGCCTCTCAGGCACCTCAAGCCCATCAACAAGGCTCTTGCATGTATCAATATCAAGTGACTCAGTCCAAGTCACACATGCACCACCTAGAGCCAAAACCAACATTCACCAAATCACACACTGAAAGCTAATCCTTCCTCCTCTCATCATTCTAAACACATCTCTCAACAGGACCCAGAGCTAATTTTAGCTCTATCACAAGTGGGTCACTATTCATCCGAACCCCCAAATCACAACTCAATCGGAGAAACTCGAGTTTCTTACCTCAAAACAGAAGAGGAAGGCCTCTGGGTTGCTCTCCATAGCCCTGGTGCAGCTGAAACACCGTTGTTCCTTGCCCAAACTCGAGCTCTATCCCCTTCTCTGAGAAAGGGGCTTCTCTGGGGTTTCAAGGACAAAGGAGGAAGGATTCTAGCTAAAACTTGGTTTCTAGGAGGTTAGAGGTGTTTAGAAAGTGTTTAGGGCTAAGAAACGAGGTCATGGAAGCTTGGGAAGGTCCAACAATGGAGGTTGAGGCGCTAGGGAAGAAGAAGAGAAGATTTCTCTTCTGAAAACGCGACCCCCTTTAAATACTGGGTCTGTTCGAGGTCTGGCGCGATCCGCGCCAGATCCCACGCTACCCGCGCCAACTACACCGCTATTGTGACGCCATCCGCGCGGCACCCACCCTACCAGCGCCATCTTGCCGAACCTGTGGCGCCATTCGCGCCACACCCCGCGCCAACCGCGCCATAACTCAACCAAGTTGGCGCTCCCAGCGTCAACTCTGGCGCCCTTGGTGTCAGATTACAGAGTGTCTGGCGCTGACCGTGCCAATCCTGGCGCTGGTCGCGCCACACCTCAGGAAAGGTTTCCTCTTCAGGCCTTCTGGAGCTATCCGCGCGAAACGCCGCGTCGTCCGCGCCAGAACCTTGGGCATTACATCGGGAGTCGTTTACGCACGGGGAATGTGTTAGCACCCCACGAGTTCGTCATGAAGACAACAGCCTTTAATCGAGTGTGCTAAAAATGAAGTGACTTTTGATTATTTATCTTCCCTTAAGAACATGAATTATGTTTGTTTTATTTTTGTTTATTCAAAAAAAGAAATCAAATTAAAATTTTTATTTTTATTTTTATTTTTTAGAAAAGAAGAGATTTTATATATTTTTTTAGTTTTTTAGGTCGACAAGGCATTGGACCTTGAAACAACTTTGAATTTGAAGAAAAAGCGAAGAAAATCGCTTAAGGCAATGGACTTTGAAGCGACGTTGAATTTGAAGAAAAAGTGAAGAGAATCGCTTAAGGCATTTGACCTTGAAGCAATCTCGAGTAATATGTATTTTTTTTAGAAAAAGGAGAATTGAGTAAACCTTTATTTGAGTATTTTTAGCCTTTGGTGCAGCAGCAGCCAAACGGCGCGAGAAAGGGGGGCACCACCACGAAGGGTGGCAAGGCCCCTTTGACACTACCAGCACAAGGCTCAACAGTGCGAGGTCGGTTAGGGTTTACACGGCACCGCAACACGGTGGTGGTTCATGGTGGTGGTTCGTCGTGGTGCGCAGTGGAGGAGCTTTAATGAAAGATCAAAGTGCCTTAATGCAAGAGGCATGATCCCCTTGACGCCACCAGCGTGGGGGGTTTGGCGGCACGAGGCCGTCGTGGTGGGCGACAGTGGCAACGCGAGGTGGTGCACGGTGGTGGCCGGAGTTGGCAAAAAATGAAAAAAATAAGGAGGAGAAGAGAGAGAAGGGGAAGAGAAAAAAGGAGAGGCAGAGGAGAAGACTGTGAGGGAGTGAAGGGGTAACTGGGAGACCTCTTTTCCTTCTCTGACAGAGATGCCAAATGGCGCGACTTCGTTGGTCTGTTCTTCCCCCTCAGGATCCGTGTCTTGTCTGTGCACTTAATGCACAGACTCCTTCCTTTTATGTGCCTTTTTTGTTGTTTCTCCTTGACCTAATGGGATTTCAAAGAGCCCATTAGGTCCCTTTGGCTCTTTTTTTTATTTCTCTTTTCTTTTTTATATTTTCTTTTTTCTCTTTTTTTTCCTTTTTTTCTCTTTTTTTGTACCCAGACATAATTAGGGTATGAGAGGAGGAAAGTTCAAAATTTGAAAAGTCAAAGAAATACTCATTTGGCCAAATAATCAAATGAAAAAGATTTAGTCAACTGATTATTGACATTGTGATAAATATATATAACTTTTGACTAGAATGAAAAAATAGAGTTTAAATGGCACAAATAACTTACTAATGAGTTTGGAATGACTTTTATTAGTAAAATTAAAGGTTCTAAGGTAATTAGGGGTTTAGAAATTTTAATTAAAATATAATTACACTAAATGAAGTTTTAAAATGAGTATATATCGCACAAAAAATGCAATTAATATTTTTTGTGGTTTAATTAATTTTTTTAATTGTTGAAATAACCTATAAGTGGTAAATAAAGTAGAATATTAATGAAATTATATAAAAGTAATAATTTTTATAAGGATTAATTAAAATCAAATTAAGTTTAACTAAGCCTTAGAAAAATTATTTATGAAAGGAAGATGATTTAAAATTTGTTTATTTAATTGTCTGAGACCTAAAGGGACCAAAAACATATGAGAACCCTAAAACTCTAACCATAATTTGAAAACCCTAACTCTAGTCCTAATTGGGCCTTGTATGGACCCAACCAAAATCAAAACATGGATCGTAGACCAAGACAAGGGTCTTCAACCAACCTTAAGCGTACAGGGCATTTTGATTTTTAAAAGTTATTTTCCTTTCTCCTACTTTCATTTGTGATTATTCCTTCTTATCCTCTTCAACAAGTTTCTCCAACTTCTCTCTACTTCTATAAAATTTCTCTATTGATCTCTAATATGCTCCTTAATATGAGATTTTTATGGTTTGTCCTTGAGTTGGTCATCTTGTAACAAGAATTGCCGATAAAATAAGATAAAAGATGAGGTAGAAGAGAAAAAAGTAGCGCAAAACAATAAAACAATTATATCAATGGCGCCAACAAGAACAAGGTAATTGAAATAACAAAGGAAATAGAAAAAGATGTAATAGATAGGAAATGATAAAGGAATGTGCCACACTATAGGAGAGTGATAACCCGCGAAGAATCACCACAAAAGTTGGAAACCTTTTATAAGATTCAAAGGAGGTTCTAATCCAAGAACCAAAAAGAGGAGCCACCACTCTACTCACACTCATAATGGAATAAACCTCAATATTATTCAACCCTCAAAATGAAAAGGATTACATCTCTATTATAGAGTTTATTCCAAGGTGCTAGTCACACAAAGAGATTAACCATGATTTTAAGAAACATAAGCAAAATGCCCAAACAAGCTTAAGGCTCAAATTATAATTTAAATTAAACTTAAAAAACTTGATCTAGAATTAAAACTTGGCCTCCTAATTAGAATTAAATCAACCCATTTATTGTAGACCCATGTTGGTGCGTTATTAGGCTTGACCATGTAATGTGTTGATAACCTCTAAAATATTCTTTAGTCTCTTTACTCTTTCTTTCATTGGTATTTCTAGCCAAACCAATGGGTGATTTCTTTGAGATCTTCCTTTCTCAAGTTCTTTTTATCCCAATTGAGGGATCCTTCTTCTTACGTCTTTCATCTCTTGTCGGGACTTTCTTTCATCTCTTGTTGGGGCTTTTCCTACTTGTTTTCTTACTTTGGGCTGAGAGAGTTTTTTATTTCTAAAAAATTAATGGAAGCATGTTTTGATAAATTTGAACGATTTTTCAATGTTTTGGACCTTCTGGATTTTATGGAAATTTTTAAAATTTATTCTAAACACTCTAGCTATTTTTTCTTGCTTTTTCTTTATTTTCAAGCAAATTTGTGAGCTGACTATTTTGATTTTTTAAAACACTTTGAAGACCTTTCCATGGAAATTTGGGGTTGGTACATTTCTTACACTAAGGACCAACCACAAAAAAATGATTTGACTTAAAAAGCTTAGAAGGAATTTAAGAAAATTAATTTGTAAAAACAAGGCACTTGCATAGCAAATGAATATAATAGAAGAGTTTTTTATAATATAATTTTGCTAAAATTATATGTTTTTCACTAGACTATAGGAGTGACTAGTATTTTTCTTAAATTTTAGAAACTATGTTTTCTATTTATCAATATTAAATTAGTGAAAATCTGATTTTTTGGCAGTTGGGATGTTTAATCATGGGGAAAAAAAACATTTTTGTGATTTTTGGAAATTGGAAAACATATGTGATAGAGGACATGTAAAATATGATCTCTATAAAGAATAAGAAGAAAAAATTGAGTTACTATTTTTTAAAATGTAAGTAAATGGATGTTAGCAATTTAGGTACAACTATTTTTGAATAAAAATAAATAGTAAATTAATGATTTTTGTGTGTGATTAGTTTTATAATGTAATATACCTATCATGGAGTGGTTTTGTAAAGTTTGATGAAAATTAGAGTTCAAATGATATTTTTAGAATTTTACGAGTTAAAATTCAAATTAGGAAAAAATAGAGTTTAAGTTGAAATAATTGTGTTATGTATGGAATTTTTCACTTTGGAGCTCTAATATGAGGATTTCACCTTAGAAGGAGGACCTCCAATGATATTGTGATTATTAATTATTGTTATTTGTGACTTTCCTTATTATGCAAATTAACTGTATTCATTATAATGTGATCTGAGATGTGAGGAGCGTGCTCCTTGGGCATTGTATTTTGGGCATATTTGTGCATGATAATTGATTGAAGAAATGTTGTTTGGAGAATGATATTTCGTTAATGGACATTTTATTTCATGTAGAAAGAGTTAACGAGGATAAACTTCTTTTAAAAAAATTTCATGCAATGTGATTTTATATACAAGTTTTAAAAGGATTGATGAAGACCTTGTAGTTTCACATAGCTTTGTCCTTGCTTTGTTGGTTTCTATCGAAATGGAATTTCAATATATTATTAAATTGACCATACAAGTGTATGATAAAGTTAGTTTGAAATGGGCTTTAGAAATGTATTTTACTTCATTCTTACCACCAATCAAAGTCAAGCAAGCATCACAAAGCTATGTGACTTTGTTTTGGTTTTTTATGCGGAACTTGCTAACAATGAGGTCCTTAAAAAATATTTTACACTCAAAATTAAGCTCATCTTGGTTAGGCTAGAATAAAATTTAAATGAAAAAAAAGTCAAAACATTATAATCAATGGAGAAAATGATAGAAAGAAAAAATACAACGTGTTATAGGGTGCACCATAAGATTATACGGTCAAGTCTTCAGTGGACCATTGTATTTTTATTTTATTGATAATTAATTATTCTTTTAAAAAATAATACAATGAATTTTATGTATTTTCAATGAAACCCTAATTTTCCCTTCTACCTAAATTTGTCAAATTAGAGGTGCTAGCAAACGACATACAAAAATGAAAAGAAACACATTTACCGTGGTGTTGTTGTCGAAAGAAGCCTTCGTTGTGGACATGTCCAAAGGAGAAGTCGTGTTTGTTGTCAATGACCATTAGATCTCGTTAGCAGCACACACGTATATGATGACAAAGTTTTTGCCTTGGTGGAGGCAAATGACAGAGAAGTCAATATGCACAAGTTTGACGTTGTAGTCCTTACCAATGGGATTGAAAATTGTGCTTGAGATTCGAAGGATGACCTCCTCGATGGCTTTCGGCGACGCAGAGGGAGAACTGAAAGTGGCAATGGTGGTGTCATTAGGGGATATGGTTTTCAATGAGATCATTGTAGTCAATGGATATGTAGAGTTAGGTCTTGAGAAGCCATTGATGAAGGGAGAAGTTGGATGTAATTCTTGAATACTGAACAAATTTTTGTACCATCGTTCCCCACCAACATTGAAATAGTCATACCCAAGACAATTTTTAGCTTCGTAAATATCTTAGTTTGGTGCAATTTTGTTTTCCCTTTTCTAATTTCATGGTTGTTGGCACATTTTTACTTCAGCAATCAAGACACATGTGATATAATCATCTTAGCGAGTATTTCTAATTAAAAGAAAGATATAAAAATGACCTTATTTATCTATGTATTTTCATGAAAAAGTCTAACACTGACATATTCTTTTTATTATTTTTAAAAAGGATGAAATACTTACTTGGAATGCATGAGGACTATAACTAATAACAATATATCTTAGTACAACATCTTAAGAGTTTCCTAGTAATTTTAAATAAATAAATCATGGAATAAAAAAATCATTTAATACATTTGTTACGGATATTTAGAATGGGCCAAATCCTAAGAGGCCCAACAAGACCTGGTCAGACCATTCTGTCGAACGGGTCTGATAGTGAGAAGGTGGCTGTAACCGTTCTCAAGCCATGATCACCAACCTTCCATGATTTTCGATACGTTTCGTGGGAAACCTCTTCTAACTAATTGCCAGAATTAAGAGAAATAAAAGACAATAACTGCATGGTAAATGAAGAAGATATCTTCCCCAACGTATCAACGATTCCGACCGAGATTAGGGAGAGATCTCCTCCGTTTACACACAGGTCAGTGAGTATAAATAGGGATATTTCCAGGAAACAAGGTACACACATTCTGACTCTCTCTTTTCCTTACACACAGTGCACACACCCCACGTCCAATTGTGGTTTCTCTTGTGAGTATTGTGATCTTCTTCCTGGAGGTGTTTCATCACCGTAAACATCTTCAGAGAGAGAGTTTTGATCCCATATCAATCACCCAACATTATTATTGTTGGACATTTGTTCCTAGCGGGCAGAACATTGGCGCCATCTGTAGGGACGTTAAATTCCGATTCCCACCATGGTAAACATGAGAAGTCACCGGAATGAAGCACCACCCATGGCCAGAGTACCGCACGCAATCCGGGTGGAAGACAAAGTTGCAGATACTGCTTCATCTCCAGCACAACCTAGAGCAGTTATGCCAAATGATCCGCTACCCACGCCGGCCGAGGTGGAGCAAGAATCGGGTCAGCGCTTCATCAATAAGGCGCTGGAATCCATTCTATCTCGAATCGAACGGCTTGAAAGGCGACATGCCCTTCAACACCAGGAGGATATGAACGACGTGATCGCGCAGCTAGATGAGCGCTGCGCTAAGTGGAGACATGATGGAGAGCATCGACTGCAACAGATGGAGCGGCGTATCGGACATATGGAGAACTCGGGCCAAGAGCAAACATCCCGTCCTAGACAGGATGAAACCCGTCATCAAACTAATCATCAGCAGCAGGCATATGATGTCGAGATTAGTACCCCGGGGCAGAATGTTCATTTTGAGTTTGGAGCACCTTCTCATCGGCAGGCACGAGAGCCTCCCCCAGAACCTCATAATATTCGAGTCGAGATCCTACACCAGACCACTAAGGCAGGAATAAGCTCGGTGAAGTCACTTCAAAGCCCGGCATATCAGCCCAGAGCAGGGGCTGAGGAGTATAGGAGGAAATACCGACGCGCCCAACACAACAACAGTCCATTTGTGGATGAGATTGTTAATGCCCAATTTATCGAGGATTTTGATGGATCTTTCCTGTCAAAATACGATGGAAGTCAGGATCCGCAAGTGCATATTGACGAGTTCGATATGCAAATGTGTGTCCGAGAGATTGATGAACCAATAATTTCTCGGATTTTTGTTACTACTCTGTCCGGCGTAACACAAACGTGGTTTCACACACTTTCACCCCGGTCAATCTGCAATTTTGAGGATTTCGGCCAAAAGTTCTTGCTCAATTTTGCAACAAGTAAGAAACAGCCCAAGTCTGAATTTGCCTTGGGAAGATTCGTCAACAGCCTGGGGAAACACTGCAGAGCTACTTGGATCGGTTTAAGGAGGCGGCCCTACAAGTACAAGGCTTGGAGGAAAAAGTGCACATGCATCTGCTATCAGTCGGGCTCAGTGGATCTTCACGGCTGGCAAAATCTATTTATAAGGACCCGTTCAAGACATTGCTGGAATTTAGAGTTCAATCAAAGAAATATCTGGAGTTGGAGCAGATGGAGATCGCTAATACTGTTCCAAAAAGGAAAGGTTCTCCTCCGAGACATCGCCAACACCCCGGGAATGCTCATCCTAACAGAAATAGTGACCTCGGCCCCAGATCAGGACAATACGACACTAAATATGATAAATATACCCCGCTGAACACTTCCCGGGCGCAAGTGTGTAGAGAGGTAGCTCTCACGGAGATGAAGAAGGTAGATCGACCTCGACCCATATTTAAAAAGGTCGGTCTTGATCACACTCGTTTTTGTGAGTTTCACAATGGGCCAAGTCATACTATTGATCAGTGTTGGGATTTGCGAGATGCTATTGAGAAGTTCATCCGAGAAGGCAAGTTGCGACGGTAGGTGATCAAAACACAAGGACACCGAATCAAGCGTAAAGGCAGCCAGAATGACGGCCAGAAGGACCGGGATGAGAAGAGAAACAAACATGACGGCGATGAGTTTCCAGAACCAGAGTTTGAATGCAACGTGATTTCTGGAGCTATGGGAGGAGGGGGTGATATGGCCAACCAGCGTCGAAAATACCTCAGAGACGTCATTCCCGACCATGAGGACGGCCTAGTGATCACTGGGACTGTAGCCAACTGCCGAGTCAAAAGAATATACATGGATAACGGCAGCTTAGCAGACATCATATCTTGGTCTGCCTTCAAGAGAATGAATCTAGACGAAGTAGATTTGAAATCGTGCAAAACGATGTTATCAGGCTTCAACGGTGAAAATACAGCGCTTAAAGGCTCCATTGAGCTGCGGCTTACATTGGGAACAAAGGAATCCTTCAAATCAGAAAGAGTGAAATTTTTCGTCGGTGAATTCCCTTCACCGTACAATATTATTCTCGGAAGACCGACACTTCACAAATGGGATATATTAATGTCTACCAAACATCAGAAACTGAAGATGATTGGGAACAACGGTAAGGTAATAACCATTTGCGGAGATCAGAAGGAGTCTCGCCAATGCAACTATAATGTTGTGAAAGGATACGAAGTCGACCCATCGTCACCACGCCGAATGCGTCAAGAAGACCGAGAGAAGCAAAGAACTGACAGAAAACAGCAGGTGGAACCTGTAAATTTGGTGGAACTCGATGTCAGAGAGGATGTGGAGGAATGGAGGCCCAAACCAGCTGACGAACTTGTAGAAGTTCAGATAGGATCTCAAGCTGCCCAAGTCACCAGGATCAGGAAAATAGCTGACCCGGTTGCTAGAGCAGAGCTGACAAAATTTCTCAGAGACAACCGAGACATTTTCGCATGGACAACTTCAGAGATCCTAGGGATAAGGCCAACTTTCTGTTGTCATAAGTTGTCAATGTACCCCGGTTTGAAACCAGTTGCCCAGAAGAAGAGGAACCTTGGACCAGAATGAAAACAAGCATTGGAAAAGCATATCAAGGAGTTACTGGAGGCCGGTTTCATACGAGAGATCCAATACACCACGTGGCTATCCAATGTGGTGATGGTCAAGAAATCCAATGGCAAATGGAGGGTCTATGTTGACTATACTAATGTCAACAAGGTATGTCCCAAAGATTCCTATCTGATGTCGAGCATAGATCAGCTGGTTGACAGTTCTTCCAGATTCAAGGTGTTATCATTTATGGATGCTTATTCCAAATATAACCAGATCCCCATGTATCCGGAAGACAGAGAAAAAACAGCATTCAGAGGAGGCGAGGCGAACTATTGTTACAATGTGATGCCTTTCGGCTTAAAAAATGCTGGCGCCACTTACCAACGCATGATGAAAAAGGTTTTCGCCTAACAGCTCAGCCGAAATATAGAAGTATACATAGACGACATGATCATCAAACATATTCGAATGGAAACCACGTTCGAGACCTTGAGGAAACTTTCCGCAGACTGAGAGAAAACAATATCCGGCTGAATCCTCTCAAGTGTGCGTTTGGGGTGACTGCGGGAAAATTCTTAGGGTTCATGTTAATCCACAGGGGAATAGAGGTCAACCCGGACAAGTGCACGGCAGTGTTGAATATGCAATTCCCAACCACTAAAAGAGAAGTACAGCAGTTAACCGGTAGACTGGCCGCATTATCACGTTTCCTCCAAAAATCAGCAGAAAAGGCACTTCCCTTCTTCAAGCTGTTAAAAAAGGAAACTAGCGTTGGCTGGAGCTCGGAATGTGAAGCCGCCTTCCAGGAGATCAAGAAATGTCTCGTCTCTCCTCCATAATTATCCAAACCAGAGCCCGGCGAGACACTAATCTTGTACCTGTCAGTGGGAAAGGAGGTGGTAAGCACCGTGCTCGTTAGAGAAAGCGGCAAGTCTCAACTGCCAGTGTATTTTGTAAGCCAGGCTCTCAAAAGTTCAGAGTTGAGATACCAGAAATGAGAAAAAGTGGCATTCGCACTCTTGGTGGCTGCCAAACGACTCCACCGTACTTCCAGGGCCATACCATCGTAGTACGCACCAATCAACCAATCCGGCAAATCCTGCATAAGCCGGATTTGGCAGACAAGATGATGAGTTGGGTAATCCAGCTCTCCGAGTTCGTTTTAAAATACGAAGCCCGACATGCGATCAAATCCCAGGCTTTGGCCGATTTCTTGGTCGAACTCACTCCGATGACGTAGGGAAACGAGGAAGCTTGGACGCTATATGTGGACGGATCGTCTAACGCAAAGGGAAGTGGAGCCAGAATCATAATAAAGAGCCCCCAGGGGATATCCGTCGAACAATCTCTACGGCTCAATTTCCCGACGTCCAACAACCAGGCCGAATATGAAGCCTTAATAGCTGGATTGGCCTCAGCCAGAGAACAAGGAGCCCAGAAGCTGAAATTTTTTACAGATTCTCAACTCGTCGCGGCCCAGATCAAAGGGAGATACCAGGCCAAATGACCTTTATTGATCAAATATCTAGCCAAGGTCAAAGAGATAATTGCTGAGTTCGATGAAGTCGCCATCTCCCATATTCCCAGGGAAGAAAACATGAGGGCCGATATAATATCCAAATTAGCAAGTACCAAGGGCACAGGTAATCACAGAACGGTTGTCCAGCAGGAACTGTTTCATTCCACCTGCATCATGATGATCTTGGCAAATACGGATTGGAGGCAACCCATAATCAACTATTTAGAGTAGGGAGTAACACCAGATGACGACATAGAAGCTCGGAGGCTGGTCCGAGATGCGGCCATGTATACCACACAAGAAGGTGAGCTGTATCGCAAAGGCCCACACACCCCTATGTTACTTTGTGTAGGGCCTAATCAGACAGGGTATATAATGATCGAGATACATGAAGGCATCAACGGCCAGCATATGGGAGCCAAAACTTTAGCGATGAAAGCTCTTCGGGCGGGATACTATTGGCCGACCATGAAGACAGACGCCTAGGATCACGTAAAAAGATGCAAAAGCTGCCAAAAGCCTGCCAGAATAATATGGTCCTCCCCATCCGAGCTGACAGCTATCACATCTCCTTGGCTCTTTTACAAATGGGGGGTGGATCTTTTGGGACCGTTTAATGCAACGGAGGGACAGTTGAAATTGCTGATAGTAGCCGTTGACTACTTCACCAAATAGATAGAAGCTGAACTGCTAGCTACCATTTCCTCGGCCCGAGTCCAAAAGTTCTTCGAGAGAAACATCATCTCTAGATTCGGGATCCTGACAGAGATTGTCACGGATAACAGAACTCAATTCACCGATAAGCAGTTCGGGGACATGATGTCCGGCTTCCATATCAAGCATCATTTTTCATCTGTGGAACATCCGCAATCCAACGGACAGGCAGAGGCCGCTAATAAAATCATTCTGGAAGGACTCAGGAAACGAATGCACTACGCTGGGAACAATTGGGTAGAACAATTGTATTACGTCCTCTAGGCGCACAGAACCACTGCTCATTCATCCACTCAAGAAACCCCATTCAGAATGACCTACGGATGTGAGGCTATGATACCAGTAGAAGTCAGACAACCCTCATGGAGAAGAAGGATTATACTCAAGGAAGGCGAGGACGCAAACAATAAGTCATTGGTCAACGAACTCGAGTTAATAGAAGAGACCCAAGCTAAAGCGCATCTCCGGGATATGGCCACAAAGCAGCTTGTGGCTACAAGATTCAAAAAGAAGGTCAGGCCGAGAAGCTTCAAGGAAGGTGACCTAGTCTTACGCAGGGCCGACATTGGAAACAAGAATGCTCTGGATGAGAAACTGGCAGCCAATTGGGAAGAACTGTACCTGGTCACTCAGAACCTCGGTAAAGGGGCATATGTATTGGAAACCCTTAATAAAAAAGCAGTCAAGCGTACGTGGAATGCCGACAAGCTGAAAACATACTACAGTTAGAGATGTGAATGCACGATCCTCACTTCGTGCCAGATATAGATTCAGTTTTTGTTCAAGTGTTATCTTGCTTATCATCCATGTGTTTCCTGTTAATTGAGAGGAGTGGGGGCCGAGTGTTTCGACACCCCTACTTCATGCTAATCTCTTTCATCGGGATCATGGATACGAATAATTTCGATATTTATGAATAAACTTCAATATTTTTGAATAAATTCTTTAGAGGCAATATTGCCCGTGCATATGTAATATATATCGTCCCAAGTAATTCCGAGGTGTTACCAAACCCTGATCAGGTTGGCATGGTCCCTAGTGGCCGTGTTACACCAACGGTAACTTGGGATAAATCCGAGAACCGAAAATCGAGGTGTAATTTGGACAATATTATACTTGGCCGTTGGAGCCAAACGAATATACGATACGCATACGAACATAGTTCTAAAATAAGAACACAATATTATAAAGGCAAATTGTACTGTTGTAAAGGTTATACAAAAATGAAAATAAGACCAGAAAAAAGTAAAAAATTATAGATTAAACCGGCATCCCGGTCCTTCAAATCTCGCCGGCGCCACCTGGAGCCGAGATTCTTCAACGCCGGCCTCGGGAGCGTCCTCAGCTTCGATGACAGAATCTTCTTGCTCATCATAAGGAGCAATCACACCGTGGCAAACATAAGATTGGAAATGTGCTCCGTCGGTGTTCAAAGTGATTCTGGCATTAAGGCATCGGACCTGGGCCAAGGTATTGTTGAAGGACTCTTTACCCATGGACGCCATCATGACCCGCAACTCGGCCGCCTCCCTCTCCGCGCTCAAGAATTTGGATTCAGCTTCCTTGGCTTCTGCTTGTGCCCCCTCGAACAAGGTTTTGACCTCATTCAAGTTTTCGGTCATAAGGGTGACCTTGGCAGAAGCCTGCTGAATTTCGGCTTGGGCACCCCGGAGACTGTGCTCGAACTCCTCTCGGGCAAGTCGCAACTCCTCGCCGACCTTCAGGGACTAGGCCCGGGCAGCAGCCAGCTCCTATTGGCTCTTGATGTATCTTGTCTTTAGAGTGACTAGACTATCAACAAGAGAAGTGGTCTGATAAGCATGGAGTTGCATCTGGCCGAGCTCCTTCATCGATTCTTCGAAAATAAGGGTTGAGTCAGATAGATGCTTCAGTGCTCGGATGAAAGGGAAAAGGTCTTCAATACCCCTCTCCCAGAGGTACCCGAGCGTCAACTTCAGAGCTTCAAGGAGCACAGTCGAAGGAGTTTCAATGACCGGGGTATCGGTAACCAGGGCATTAGGAGAAGAGGAGGCGCCAGCAACGAAGGCGGAAGGGGCCTGGAAGGGGTCATCCGGGGCCGTCATCTCAGCAGCCGCATCCGGAACAGATCTTGCAACCTTTCTCCTTTTGAGCTTAGAAAGGAAGCGAGGAGCATCATTGGCACCAGAGACCGGCCTGGAGGAGTCGAAAGTCTTGCGGGATCGGGTCTCAAGTTGTCGGCCTGATCTTCCATTTCAATAGCTACAAAGCAAAAGAAACAGTCAGTTAACACAACAAATAAAGAGCTACATATACCATGTTCGAAACTTTGAACTAACGTTGATTAGGAAGGGGGGCAATATCACAAAGGCCCTGAACCTCTCAGAAAGCATCAATCCGGATCACCGAATAGGCATTTGCATCCGACAATCCCGTCTCCTCACGTTGGTAAAAGGTAGGGGGAAATTCATGGTGTGCACGGGTCCAGTAAAGCGGGAATTTCTATTTCACCCCGGGAGATTCCGACCCATGGAGGAAAAAAGGTTGCTGGCCGAGTTTGGCAGACACTTTGAAATAATTATTCTTGAACTTCTTAAAAGACTCAGCGAAGATTGGGAAAAGTTTGCGTTTGGGACGACTCCTCAAAGAAGTCCATCCCTTCCTACTGGGAGGTTCTCGGCTGGTGCGGCCAGTATAGACAGAAAAATAGTACAGGAAAATGGGAACCGTACAAGGGATCTCTAAATTCACACACAAGTTTTCAAAAGATTTTATAAAATCCCAGCCGTTGGGATGAAGTTGGTAAGGGGCCAAGAACAGATGTTTTAGGAGCGTCATCTCGTAATCAGTAAGAGAAAATCGGATGCCCAAGCGGATGACCACATCTTTACAGAAAAAGAAGAAGTTTGGCTCACCCTGTTCGGCACACGAACAGATCGGCTCATGAGGGCCGGGATGGCGAATTGAAAATCCTTCCTGATTCCCGATAGGGAGAGCTGCAACACTCTCCAGACTCATGACAGGTGAGGTGTTAAGAACTTCATAAGTTACCCAGGGGAATTTAGTGATTAAGAGAGGAGAAGGGCTGTCGGTCTGGGATCCAGTCGACTGACACTCTTCGACTATTTCCACTGAGGGGACATCCATAATGACCTACGACAAAATAGAAAGGCAATAATCAGTAAGAGTACCTGGAGAAACGGTGACAAGTTTTGATGAAGTGCTAATCGACGCTGGGGCAGCGATGTGCAAGGGCGGCACCTCGGTCCCAGGTCTCTATTCAGGGAATGATATCAACATCCCGGTCCTCACAGGCATGGGAGGGGTGATGACTACCGGATTATACCGACACGCGTCCAGGGTGTCATTGGCCTGTTTGTCGAATCCCGAGCTAGCCAAAAATAGAAATCTATCCAGGCACCTTGGACATGGTTCAAACCGAGTCTCAAGGGGAGGCTCTACGAGATGTGGAACTAAAGGAATGCCAAAAGGGATCGCAGAAGGACCCCTAGGCTCATCATGAGACTCAGCATCAGAACTTACTACAATCTTTAAGGAGAAAAATTTTTTGGTTAAAGGATTTTTGGAGGGTTTGGAGCCTCCAGAAGGGGTGCGTCATAGACGTTTGGTTTTTTCTTCCTCTGGAAGAGGAAGACCAAAAATCCAAAATGCTAAATGAGGGGGAACTGTTTTACGAATATGCGCTTCTTCCTTAGGAGTGAATCCAATTTAAAAAAGCTTCGAAAGAATTCGAAGTGCAGGATGAAAAAAACAGAAGATAAAGACAGACAAAAGAGAAACAGGAATGGAGGAAAGAAGGCGAAACCCAGAAAGCAGGCTAAAGAAAGAGAAGCATAAAGAAATAAAAATAGATTGCAACCAAAACAACAATGATGAAAAACGGAAATGCGAAAATCCTAAAGCACAAAAAGGAAGGAAAGGTAAGATACCTGGAATAGAAGGTATCTGGGGAAAATTGTAGCACCAAAGATGAAGAGCGAGGATGAATGCCAAATGTGAGAATAAACAGGGGAGAGGAAATGGCACTGTGAATTTTTAAAGCAAATGGGGAGAAAGAGCAAGGTATGTCCTATAAAACTAACAATAAGAATAACCGTCGAAATACTAAGCGCTTGGGGCAGGTAACTGACGGATGTGACTCGTCACAGAGGGGCAAAAATGACCGACTCACCAAAAAGTTGGGGCAAAAGGGAAACTAACTCAAAATACTCATGATTGAAACGTGCAAAGAAATGACAGAGCATTAAATGACCAGGAGGCGAGTCGTTTCATATGTCTGAATGGTGATGAGAACGCTTCACTTCCCTAAGAGGTCAGAAATCAGAAAAATAGGTCGGCTATTTCAAATAAAGTACATGAGCACAGGAGAGGCTATGTCAAGGTAGCAACATAAGACCGAGAGCAATAGCATATTCCGGAATTTGGTGACTCGGCCAGTAAAGCCGAGATAATCATCCCGGTCACAACCTAGCAAATACTAACATCTCGGTATAATATCATCCTGGTCATCCAGATTACTTGATAACCGGGTTGAGGGGCAACTGTTACGGATATTTAGAATGGGCCAAATCCTAACAGGCCCAACAAGACCTGGTCAGACCATTCTATCGAACGGGTCTGATAGTGAGAAGGTGGTTGTAACCGTTCTCAAGCCATGATCACCAACCTTCCGTGATTTTCGATATGTTTTGTGGGAAACCTCTTCTAACTAATTGCCAGAATTAAGAGAAATAAAAGACAATAACTGCATGGTAAATGAAGAAGATATCTTCCCCAACGTATCAACGATTCCGACCGAGATTAGGGAGAGATCTCCTCCGTTTACACACAGGTCAGTGAGTATAAATAGGAATATTTTCAGGAAACAAGGTATACATATTCTGACTCTCTCTTTTCCTTACACACAGTGCACACACCCCACGTCCAATTGTGGTTTCTCTTGTGAGCATTGTGATCTTCTTCTTAAGGTGTTTCATCACCATAAACATCTTCAGAGGGAGAGTTTTGATCCCATATCAATCACCCAACATTATTATTGTTGGACATCTGTTCCTAGCGGACACAACATTATAATTATAATGTGCGAAACTTATACATGTTTTCTCTATTAATTAAGATCAATGAGAATATAAAAAAATTAAACAAATAAACTAGCATTTGATTTCTTGTAATAATTATTAGAGTTTAATAAATATGTACTATCAATGATAATTTTTACATTTTAAATTAAATATAATTGACATATTTTTTAAGAAATTTATTATAAAAATTAATAATCTTATATTATGCATAAAAGTTTATAATTAGACGGTAGAATAAAAATATTTACTTTGTTAGTTTATTTATTACTTATTCTATTAATTAATTAATTTATGTAATTAAAATTCATAATATATATATATGTATTATTTTTGTATTCGATTTAAATTTTGATACAATGTTATTTTTTAACTATTCAAAATTTTAAAATTTAATTTAAAGATAGAAATAAAAGTGAGATAGATTGAAAGGGATAGATGGTTAAGAATTATATTGCACATAAAAATAAAATATATTCTCTATGTCCTTGTATATAAGACTTTTTAATCAATTTACATCCTAAAACAAACTTGGTTAATTTAGTTAGTAATTATAAATTTTTCAATAATTTGTATTGTTCTTCCAAAATTACTCTTAATATTTTGAAATTAACCATCTCTCTTTTCATTTAATTGTTTCTCACCTAAATAATTAATATTTGGAAAGATAATAATGATTATGAAATTTGTGGTTACTCATCTTATCCGATTCTAATAAGAGACAAAAATAACTTATCTCATTAATTTCCATCATTTATTTTTTTTTTTTTGCTGAAAATTTATTAATTAATTAGAGAGTATTTTAAAAATAACTAATGCAATAAGTGATTAAAAAAGGTCAGAGATGAATGAGTAGTTGAGTGAATGAAGAAAATGGAGCTTCATAGTAATATATTATAATTTATAATATAAGAATAAATGTTTATAAATCAATTTCATTAGAACTTCGCAATTGTCAATAAGGCTTTGTAATTGTGCTGCAAACATCTTATTAAGAAAGAACTAAATGAACGTTGAAAATCAAATTAAGAAATATAGGTTAGAATGGTTCAAGGAGATTTAAAGACAATGAATACGAGATATTAAAAAAAAAAAACAAATATCAAGATCTTTATTATTTTTCTCACATATTGTCCACATATTTTTACATTATTTAATTTTACCTTTATATTTTTCTAATGTTGAAAACTTTGCCACCATATTTTCATACTATTGCACATTTTGCCACAATATTTTTATAATGTTGCACATTTTATTTCACATATTTTCACAATGTTTTATATTTTGTTTTGTTTTCTCTAATGACAAGTCTTCACATCAATGTTACATCATTACTGTATGAACAATCTATGTTAGTGTCACGTATGTTACCATGTCAATACTAGAGTGTAATGTTGGAGATCAACATTATCACATCAGCAATCAATATTGTCACATAAGCAATCAACTAATGAAAGATGTTTAACTAATAGAGGAGCCAAATTCATTACAATTTGAATAGTGGAGGAAAAAATATGGAAACAAAAATGAGAACAAAATTTACAAGAAAGTAATCAATTAGAGATAAAAAAAAATACAATTAAGTTAACTAATAATTGTTCATCTTTTAATTTTTTTCACAATTACATAGGCTCAAATATATTTTCAGTGTATGTAAAGTAAATTTTAATTTTTCTGTGAAAAAAGAATTCTTTGATTTTCATCTCTCAAAAAGATTGAAATTTAATTTTAGTCCACTTATTTACTATTTTGTAATACATGTGCATCGATGTCTACATCCTATCCATATTCATATTCTATATTATAGCAGTGTCACTTTGTAATACTACTAACTCGGTTCCAAAATAATTGTCTTTCTAGGTTATTTTATGGATAAAAAAGTAAGGTTAAAATATAATTTTAGTCTTTATTTTTAATCATTCACAATTTTGGTCTTTTTAAGTCAAAATAAAAGAACCAAAATTATAATTTAGCTAAAAAATAAATAAATGAGAATAATAATTTTGCAAAATTAATCTTAAATTATATTAGTTCATTTTTAAATTTAGTAGTTTATCATTAATATATAAGGGACGTGAGTGAAAAATAATAATTAATGTTATACTAAAAAAACTAAAATAATAATTATTTTGTGTGATTTTTTTTCTCTTGTCCTACACTTATAATGGAACCAAGGGAGTATTATATATGCTTTTCATGGTAAAATTATGTATTGAAAATGAAATAGAAAAAAGAAATCATCATGTTTTATAGAGCCGCAACCAAGGTTGCGGCACAAGGCATTTATTAAAGGAAAACGATAGAATCACAAACCGCACACGAGAAGGAACCAAGAAAAACTATATAAGAAACAAAGTAAACAAGAGAAACAAAAAAACCTCACTCAGCCAATTAACACACTCGCTACATGGACTTATTCCAATGCATGTTTGTCTCGTGTCACTCTCTAATAAGACTTTTAATGCATGAATGTTGCTTGTGTTGTTGAGGAAGTGTTTTCCACCACTTCACCAAGGTAGAACCCTCCAAGAAGACATCCTCGTCCAGTTCCTCTTTGTCATTCCATGCTTTTATTTGAATCTCTAATTTCTCAATCCTTTCCTTAACCTCTTGATCCAATGAGACAATGTTACTACTCTTACTTGTTTTGTAGTGAAGTTCTTCCACCTCGGCCCAGAAGCAAGATGCTGAGAGAGATTCATGTGACTTTCTCTCAAAATGTTCCAACCATCTTTGAGGATACCTATATCGTTTTGGTCTTCCCTTAACCATGTAAGAAGAAGAACTGTCCTCGTAATTCCTCCCATGTCGGTAATAATTGGCAATATCCAGAGGTTCCATAAGTTTACGAAGCTCAGTTCCAAGGTCAATGTAATCTTTGTTGCCTTCAAATTCATCAGGGAGTTCGTAACTTCTCACCTTTTCCATCATCTCATCCCACACACCTGCCAACTCTAACCTTGTCACATTTGCTTTGAAGTCAACCTCGCCTTCCTTATGCTCCCTGAAGCCATCGTAGAAACCCACTCTTTTATCCTTATACATTTTTCTGTATTCCCGAAGAACGTCCATTCTTTTCGCAACAAAATCTTTCTTCTCTCTGATCTTATTCTCGTTGTCAGTTCTCCTTGCCTCCAACTCTGCTGCTGCCCTAAGGCACAGTCTTGCTCTTGGACTCTAAAATTCCAAACAAAGGAGTTATCACATATATATGTTTTGTAAATTCGGAGCTAAGTCAACTACAATAAGAAATTAATGTCATATCCTAAGGTAATGACTTTTAAGGTAATTGTTATAAAAATAAATAAACTTATCACACAGTGATTTGTATTAGATGATAGTAAAAAACTGTTTTTACGGTTAATATATATCTTATTTTCTCTAAAGATATCACAAAAACCCATGATGATCTATACTAATATTATAATTTTCATTAGTCAAATGTTATACTGAGGACTTAACGATTACTTTTTAAATTTGTTAGAGTACGACAACTTTTTTCTCATGAAATGATTAATGTATTGTGCCAGTTGTTCAACAAAACCAGTTTGTGATGGTTAAGAAACATATATCTGGGATTTTATCATATGATCTTATTAGATAGTAAGTTAATTTCCTAAGTTGCTTATTAAGGTCAAACCAGTACATGCTTATACTTTTTGCAATTATGTAATGCAGAAGAAATGTTAGTACTTACCAGGCCAAGGTCATTTAAGGCCGTGTTAATGGTTGCATTTGAGCCACCAGCACCATCTTCAGACAAAGGAAGATTCTGGAGCTGATGTTGATCCAAGTGCACAACATTCTGAGGTCCCATTTGTTGCAGTTCGGTGCCATAAATTGTATGATCTCGTAGGCTTCTATAGGTAACTTGAGCAGCTTCTGCTTCAGTGCTTAATTGAGCAGAGAAAAACAGGACCTGTAGAACTGCATTTGGGTTTGTTATTACAATTTTCTTCCCTGACTTTCCATTTCCAGTGCAGAAATAGTAAGTGCCAAAGGGCCTATAAGGGCTTAAGGTAATGAAATTTGACCAAGTTTCCAATGCGGTATCGGTGGTTCCCATTAACTTAGAAGCAACATGGCTTGTGACAGTTGCAGCATTTGAGATTATGGCAAAGTAGAAATCTGAAGTTGTTTTTGCACTGGCTCTTCCCACTGAGTCACTCATGAAAGACTTGGATTTGGGGTTGAAGGACTGGGAAATTGGTTCAAATTTTGGCTCAAGGGAAGAGAGGGGAGCAAGGAGGATTCGTGGCACTATGTCATATCTCATCACATAGTGAAAAAAGTAGTGAGACCAATTTTCACGCCTTGTGGCATGGGAAAATATGTGGTTCCCAACTAAGGGAGAACCAAAGGTTACACAAAGGGGAGGGATGCCACCGTGTGATTTAGAAGGTTGGTAGTTTTCTAAGGCCCAAAGGGTTGCCAGAATAGCCACCGCACCACCAGAGGAGTGTCCTGCAAACACTATTTGCTTCTTTTTACTCATTGCTTTCGCCACCTGCAGATTTATTCAAGTATATGTTTTCCTTAGGCAGAAAAGTTATTTGATGCAAAATAATTAGTAAGAAAAGGGATGGATATCGAATGTTTGACCAATTAAGTTGTGCAAGACCATACATGAATGAATTATGAATGAATTGGAACAAAACTGAGTTACCAATAAAACTGTAACACCTATTATTACTAGAGAATTTCTATGATACTATTAAATTTTTTAAGGGTTTTTGTAATGATATTTTAAGGTTATGTAGTGAAAATGAAAAAAATTGGTAGGAATATTTTGTGATTGGATTATAATTTAAAACTTTTTTAAATTATGAGTTCATAAATATTGAATTCTTTTTTTTTATACTAATAGTTGAACTAGATTCTATTCAAAGCACTTTCTCTCTAAGTGTACCGATATTCATTCATTCAATTATTTACCCCGAACAATAATTGTGCCAAAACTTTTAGCAACTTTGGATCTTATTACTAGCTGACAAATCAATACCAAATACTATTTACTAGCAAATCCAGATGATTTATGATAGTGGCACTGGCAAAGTCCAAAAAGGAAAGAAAAAGCCAAAAAGTGATGTATTGCATAACTAAATCATAAAGGGTAAAAGAGTTGTTGTCATACAATACCTCATCCCCTAGTGATGGTTTGGCAGACAAAATGTCTTGGAATTTTTTCTGAAAGGCCTCATTCACAAAAGCTTGTTCATCGATACCAATGCTTCTGAGTGAGGGAAACAGACCAATATCTATTTTTGTTTCACCAAAGTTTTTCTGAGAGTACCAATCCCTGACAGCACCTGATCCTGGAAAACAGAAGATAACTTCTTGAGGGTCGTTTCTGTTGATCTTTTCAATAAGGTAAGGCTTGTCTGGGGACTTGTGAGCCTTCCAAGACCCAGCGTAAGCCTTCTCAATCACCTCTCCTCTCATCACTTGATTTCTATTCTCTCTAGCTACTCTGCTTTCCACACCCTCTTGCTTCTTGTTGGTCTTATAATGATCTAATACCGTTGACATTGACTTAAATCTCCACCGTTCGATGAACCAAAATGATGGAGTCACCAATCCGTGTGAACATGTGCGTAATATAAAAGCAAGACTTGGCAACTTGACTTATAAACTAAAAACATCCACCCACTTTCCAATAAACTAATGATGGATTCACCCATCAGAGTTGAACATGTGTATAACCAAGACCAACCTGCGACGTAAATATATATATATATATATATATATATATATATATATATATATATGACAGTGTTGCAGTGACAATGGAATTTGGATCTGTGGGCTGCGATGCAGGGTTTCTCACATTTACCTGTAAGCACATGGGATGACTTTATGAAAGGGTCAGGGCCTAGGGATTACTTTTTGCATAATATTTTGTTCTGATAGTAAGAATCAAATCAAAGATTAGATAAAAAATTTATAATAATTTATGCATCATGTTTAACCATTTAAGTTAGACTACTTTAATCTACTCATCTTTACTACTTGAGATTATTTATTAAAAATGTTGGCATCGCTTCTCAATCTTGTTTTATGGTTAATTATTTTTATAATATCGATTAATTTTCACATGAAATCTAATCAAATTTTGTTAACCTTTTTTGCAAATTTAAATTTTTGACTGTATATGAAAATTGGTTGATACTATGAACACATATAATAATCTCGAAACTTATAATTAATGGCAAACCATTTGAGAAAATAATAAGTATATATTAAGAGTTTTTTTTAGTTTATCTCTCTTATT
>PYAF01002691.1:864162-880868 GCA_007407185.1 Glycine tomentella | reverse complement strand
CTTACATTTCATTCCATTTTTAGGTCTCACATTTCATCTAAGTTCATATTTCATTCTATTCTATTATAATAATTAGTATTATCTTTGATTCTTCTTATAGTAAAACTTGTTCCTTATAAAAAGAATCCGAGAAAATATTATTTTTTTTAAAATATTATGTTCCTACTAATTTGTGATTTTGAATCCACTATTATAAATAACTTTTTTATTCAAACACATTTTTATTGACTGAAAATTATTAAAAATATCTTCTTATTTAACAAATGTTACCCACACGATTCTGTAGGTTTTAATAAATTTTATAAATTCCCTTAAAAAATATAACTAACATAAAGAGTATGTTAGTAACAACTATTGGAGACTCATATTAGAGACTGTATTATTATCATTAATCTTTACCGGTGTAATGCAAGCAATGTATTTTCGGGTATATTTTTCTGTTTTTTTTTTTGAAAGCTTGATGGGTACGTATATTCTTTTCCAATGCAACTTTTTTGTTATTGGATAAATTTCATATGATTCTCATTTTTAAAAAAATCCACATTAATAAATAAATAGGACCCGTAAAATTTACCTAATAAACCAAGGTATATTACATGGAGGGTATTAAAAGAGTCTGCTGTTATTTTTTGTTCGTTGATCAAAGCACAAGGAGTTTCAACTTTCATGTGGGTTTTTCTTTTTCTTTTGTCATTTTTCTGTTTGTCTCTTATCAATTTGAGAACTTTATTTTTGGAAGCTAGCACAACAATACGAGTTCACATTATAGTATTATTTCGAATGAGAGTGTTTATGCGAACTATTTAACTTTAAATAATGTTGTTGAAGTTTTTTTCCTACTAGAATATATATGACATGAAATTGTTTATATAAACATTTTTGTTCATATAAGCAACTGACTTAACAATATTATATCATACAAATAATATATTTTTAAGTATAGTAAGAATTATAAAATTAATTTAAATACTCATTTTAATAATCTTAACATTGAAGTGAATTTTTGTTTAAAAAACTTAAATTTATATAAAATTATAAGATTCACAAAATTATGATAAACACTTCATATAAATAATTATGCAAGATGCTCTTAATACGGATTATTATTCTTTGCTGAACCGGTAGCCATTGCTAACTTCAACGGTTGTTGAATAGGACTTGCCCCGTTAATTAAGGATATAATTAATCTACCAAAGCCTTTAACAACCTTCTTATTTGAACAGCAATAGGTCATATGACAATCATCAAGTCACATAGTTTCTTCCAACGTTTTTGGTCTATTTTTATTGCAGCGACAGCTTGACCTGTGCCTGTAGCAAATTTCTTTTATATGCTAATTGGTAATCATCGTGTTTCCTTGCAAGAAAATGAAAATATTATAAGCAATGAAAAAATGTTTAATATCAGGAAATGGATATGATGTGAAAATTTTGTAATCTATATTTTTCCTTATAAAAATAAACATTATATGGTAACATCAAATAGGTAGACCCTTATAAAAAAATTGCAAATATTTAAGAAGAGAGAAAAATTTTGTGTGTAATAAGGTCAAGTGAAAATTTAATATGAGATGATTTATTTCTCCCAACAATTAATCATTTGTTTATTTTATCATGCTTAACGTGAGATTTTGATGTCCGAACCAGAGGAAAAGAAAGAGATGAGTTGCTCAAGCCATGTTTCAGGACGCGTTTCATTTAAATTCATTTATGCACGGCCAATTAACACAAGTTAAAAATCATCATAATGTTTAGGCTATTTCATACAAACTATACCCAATATTATATCGGATAGATATTCGACTTGTATTCGGTCCATTATAATTCCCAAAAAAGTCCAAAAAGTGGAGTCTGATTATAAGGGGGTTGTGCTAAATACATTATATAAATTTCTAATATACTTTATGTGGATAATGTACTTCTGAAAATGTCCTTTAAGTGTCTCAAATTTGTGTTCTTCAGGTTATTAACACAATACTCCAACCAATTGAGCTAATAAATTAATTATGTTAAAAAATAGTTAATGTTGATATATATAACATTAAATTTTTTAATATATATTTAATACACATATCTAAATCTTTAATTGTTTAGTTTATCTAATTTCTTTATCTTTTCTTATTTCAAATTCTTATTTTATTAATTAGGTATATTAGTTTCATTTTATCAATTAAGAAAATTGTTAGTTATGATCCTATCAAATAAGATTTTCTTTTATTTTAATTTTATCAATTAATGAGTTATATATAATTAATTTAATTTGAATTTTGTTTTGATTATTGAGTTATTTCTCATACTATTACTTTAATATTCTTAAAATAATTTATTATGTAACCTTATATGTATATTAAATATATATTAAAAAATTTAATATTATATGTATCAACATTAATTATTTTTTAGCATAATTGATTTATTAACTCAGTTGGTTGGAGCATTGTGGTAATAACGTGATGATCACAAGTTCGAGACCTTGCCCAATCCGTATGGACCTCCATACGGATTACCCAATTAGTATTACTTAAAAAAAACATCATATTAACGAATCCGTAAGATTCTTACGGATTCGTCAATCCGTATGAAACAAACTGTGAAGGACATTTTTGGAAATACTTAGTACAACCCATTACTAAGATGGTAATTATCCCAAAAAAGTCCAAAGTCTTAATGTCTAAAGTCCAAAAAGATTTATGTTAATGAAATAAGATTCAGGAGGTAATACTGATTGTTCACACTCACATTTATTATCCTTATATATTGTTCAAAGCCGAGACCTAAAGCGTCTCAGTGTCTTTGTAATAAAAACATTAGAAGAATTTCAAGATGGAAGTTATCCTGCCATATTCATGCCTGTTCGACATGTAACCACACCCTTTAGAGAGACATCACACAAGAAGGATATACCGAAGCGAAGGATGTAGCAGGGAGAAAAGTATTTGGCCATCTTTACCCAGTAACACAAACAAAATTCTAGAAACATGGATTAATATAAAAGGTAGAAATATCTTAAATTTCATTACTCCAAAATTCTACAGCAACTTTCTGACTCAAAACTAGTACCCTTAATTTCAATTGAACCAAATCACCATTCTAACAAACTTATTAGAGTATATTCATAGTCATATCTTTTGTACACCTTCGATATCCATCAAAGAAAGATTTTATATACCAAATATATGATCATTGACGGAACACCAGAGAACATTTTGCTGAACCAAATTGATACAAACTCAAACCCAGCTTCAGAAATCATCTTCTGATTGGCTAGAAGATGTAGTTTCTGACACATTAGACAGAAAATACAAATCAAAGTTAGGGAATCTGAGTGGCGTCCTCTTTGATGGTGACAAAGGTGGAGTTGTTGACACAGCCTCTCCTCCCACAATATTCTTCTTTTCTACCTTCTTTTTTAGTTCTATGCAAGCCTGATCTACCATGTCAACAAAACTCTTCACAATAACAAACAGCTGAAAAGGTTTTACCATGTTGTCTTTAGATGCTCCTGCTAGATAGTACTCGTTTGTTTTCTTCACAAGCGCCATGATCCTTGTCTGCTCCTCTTTCACCACCTCAAGTTCTCCCTCACATTCCTCTAGGAACCCTTTCATTTCATTGATAAATCCACCACTCCTAATATTGCCACAGCATGTTATAATCTGTCTGATTTCACTAACATGAGCATTGAGAGTTGAACACATAGTGATGAAATTATGATAATCAATACTAGCTGCTTTCTTTGCTTCAGATAACTCTTCACTTAGCCCACCTAATACTTGCAAACCAAGCAATACATGTTCTTTGTCTGCCTCTTGTTGTATGAGGCTATATGAATAAGGTCTATTATTCACATTGCTTGTTTCACCATTGCTTATGTGAAGTTTGTGCTTTTGATAGATAGCTTGTCTTTTTCCTTCTGATTGAACCACTTGTTCCACTATGAAGTGAAGCAAACTAGACTTCCCATCTGTGCTTTTCACATCAGAAAGTTTTCTAAGGGAACTCAAGTTGAAACCTTGTGCATTGCCTCTTGATGTTCCGGCATTCATCCGGTTCCCGGCTTTGAGAATGGCCTCAAGGAGTTTCAAAAACAGGCCACTAGTTCTCAGTTCCTTGCAACCCATTTCAAGTGTTTGTAGCTGTTCCTTGAGCTGAAGAACTTCGCAATCGTAACTCGACCGGAAAAGCATTGCTTTCAAACGGTTGAATGCTGTGGGAACTGCTTTAAGAATGAAGTATAGGAAAGATTCAGCATCAGCAAGCTGATCCGGGTTGCCACTGAATTGGATGATTTTGGCTTCCTCTTCTTGTGTGGGAGCTATTTTAGCTAATCTTTCTAGTGTCTCAACACTTAGTCCCTGACCATCAAGAACTGCATCTAAGATTCCCTTGCGAGAAATAGCAAGTGATCTTAGCACAATTGCGGTGTTTTGAGATTTTCTTGGCTCAAGAATGAATATTTGAGCCGGTGCATTGGAATTGGACAAAATGGAAAGAGTTCTGTTTCTTTCTTGGGTTTTGTAGCTACTTGAATATCCAAAGAGTGATTCCATTAGTTCATCATCAAACCTGTAAAAGGGGTAAAGAACTTCTTGTCAAGTTGCCTACCAAAAAAAACTTCTTGTCAAGTTGAAAATGCACTGATATAAAAAAGGTTTTAAAAAACAGTTCACGACTGAAATTTCGGCTATAACTTCAATATTTTTTTACTCATTGTGACAGCAATTATGACCACATCAGCAGCATTGCGATATCAAAAATTATAACCAAACGACCGCAATTTAAAATCTTGGAAAACAGATACTAGTCAAATTAACAATGAGGAGGATATATATATATACCTGAAAGAGCCATCATTGATCTGATCCCACACAGTTGAATGATCAACATTTGCTGCAACCTTATCCCAATGTAAAGGCTTCAGCCTTGTTTGACCAACACTCTTCTCTTTTGAACTCTCCCCTACCATACCCTCTTTAGTGCTTCTTATGTTTGTTTTCCCTTTGGGAGCAGGTGGGGGTTTCAGTGATGAAATGAAGCCACAGGCCTTAGGAAGTGGAGGTGGACCGGGTGGTGGTGGCGGAGGACGAGTTGGAGGAGGAGGAGGAGGAGGTGGTGGTGGTGGTGGTGGTGGTGGTGGTGGTGGTGGTGATTGTTGAGTTTTCTTGTTTTCAACAATCATTGGTGAAGATTGTGGTAGTGGTTGAGGTGATTGTGGCAAGTATTGTCTTGGTGTTAGTGATGTTGAAATTGATGATGCTTGTGACACTGGCTTAACTTGATTCTCATGACCAACAACACTTGGAGATTCACATGCCTCTTCAGGCTTGGATACTTTGGACCTTTGGACCATTATATCTATTCTTTTTTCTTCCTCATCATGTTCATAACTTGGATTGAATATACTATTTGGAAAACCAGTACTCAATGGTCTTCTTTCTGTGTCCATCACATAAAGAACATCCACCCCATTTTCTTCAACAATTAGTCCCTTCACATTGCCACCAACTTTGTTAATATACTCAAGGTTCACTCCTGATTCTCGAAGCAAACTTGCACCAACTTTGTGTCTCTGGTGGTATCTAGCAAGAACAAATTTGTAAGAAAAGTAAACAAATATCGCAGCAATAAGTAACATAGCCCCAGCTGTGGCAGCCACAGCCTTTACAATTACATGACTAGGTGCTGACATTGATATATATTTTTGAGATGAGAATTTGAAGACTCAAGTTTTTGTTTATGTTTCTTTAGCTGATCACATTCAGAGGCATGAGATATAGCACCAAACTATGAATTATCTGGTTGAAGGACTGAGGGAAAGTGCAAAGCATAACAAAAATTGAAGAATAGTAAGATGACAAGAAAAATAAAATGGAACTCTCGAAATAGTATCACTTGTGTAGTTTGTTTTCAATGTTCTTGGCTATGGTTGTTGATATTTTCAATGAGGTAGTTGTCATTGGTGCCATGTCAGTAGGAGGCTTAAATTGGCCATAAAGGGCAATTCCAAATTCATTACCAATGAAATTATATACTAGTCGGCCAAAATTTGGATGTTAGCATACATGAAAAGGAAGGGACAGAATTAGCTAGTTAAACGAAAAGATTCCTTTAGGGTGCATTTGGCAAAATTAAGAGGTAAGTTACATCAAAGCTAAAAAAAATAGCTTATTAAATTGAAAGTATTTGATAAATATTTAGTTATTAGCTTAAGTGATAAATGTAAAAATAAAATAGAGAATGACATAATTAACTATTAGGCTAACTTGAAATTTGATAATAATATATTTTCAAATAATTATAAATTTTAATATTTTTGTTTATTTCAAATCATTTGTTATCTTAAAAATTAGGATTTTTTTAAAAAAAAAAAAATATTGCCGTTATGTCAAACATGTCTATTTTACTTGAACAAATTCTTTTAACCAGTAAAATAAGTATAGTTGGCTAAGAAGGGCGCAACACACTCTTTGCATCAAATTTGTTCAATCCACTAATTGGGGAAGCTAAAGAAAACGTTAAAAACAGACCGAACTGGTAACGGTAACAATTGTTTGTTTATTAGTTTGAAATTTGAATCAATTATTTTTGTTCAAAAAATATTTCTTGGAGTTAAAAACAGGTTAAATTTAAAATTAAAGGAATTTAACTCGATTGAATGTTATAACATCTTATAACCATATTCAATTTCTATAAATAAAAATATATATATATATAGATCACATTTGTCATAGATTCAAGTTCAAGTAAAGTATAAGAAGACTTGCCTTCCCTCTTCACTCGTCCCTATTTTTATAGGTTGTATTCTTAAAACAGAAAAATATCTATTTATGGATAGTTGTTATATAATCATTAAGTTGATAAATTAGTTGAATTTTATAAAATTATCTTATAAATTATGTAATTGGTGATTTGTTATTGAATAAGACTGTAGAATTATATTATAAGTATACTTTTTTCAACTTGTATAGCCGTATTTAGAATGTTTAATACAGTATGAGTTTTTTAAGCAATAAGTATATTTTATAAGATATTTGTAACATAATTATATTTTACTTTTATTGGAAAATCTCATTCGAGTCACACCTTGGTTGAGATACAGCAAATCACCTCAAGTTCATATTTTGTACCATTCCATTCCAAATTCCAACCAAGCCACATCAGTACATGACATAGCACCTTCACTCTTTAGGCTTAGCATTTATGAGACTGTAAATGAACCCAGCCGATCCACATCAAACCACACTCATGCATGCATTAGCCAATTCACAACTAAGAAGTTACTCTAATTCTCTTCAGCTTATGGTGCTATCTAGGTCATCCACGTTAGATGCCAAAATAGACAGCTATATCTATGGAGTTGTATTTATTATTATTATTATTATTATTATTATTATTATTATTATTATTATTATTGTTATTATTATAACTAGTCGTTATGTGTCTATTGGGAACATTTTATTTCGTTTTAACACTTAAATGTAGACCAACATCTATATAAATGAAGTAAGCATCAACTTTTTGACACAATCGTGGGGAGCATATTCAGAAAACATTTTAGATGTTACAGTCATCAAAATTGAATATCATATTCTTTATGTTATTTTAACTATTTTTCATCATTTTAAATAATTTATAATTCAAGAAAATTGGTTAAATTTTTAATTTAAAAATTTTATTTCTTTAAAAATAGTACAAATGATATTCTTATTTTAAAAAAATATTATTTCATAATTCTGATAACTATAACATAATAAAATTAAAAAATATATAAGAAATACTTATGAATGTTAAAAAAAGTTATATAACGTTGAAAACTCACTTAATATATTTTTTATTAAAAGAAAAGGAACATGCTAGGTTGGAGATGCTGATGACAAACTCTAAGACAAAGTTACACATAGTAGAGACATAGAATCCATCCTCAAATACTACAAGACCCAAGGAACGGACCTAGTCGTTTCTCTCAACGATAACACATACCATTATGGCTCACTATATTACAAAAAGTATAATACAAGATACTTCTATTGATAAGTTAGAATTTACTGAATCAAAGTCCAATCAGGGTCTCGGGTGGGTAAATCGCGAAACAATGCTTTTCTGACTTCTGAGTGCAGTATGCAACAACCGATTCAGTGTTTTTTATTAAGAAAATTATGGCCAGTGATAAATGCTCCCTCGGTTGACGGTGAATATGTAATGGTTCTGCCGTCCCACCTCCAATTTTTTTGCAATAGTTAATTAGGCACATAACTAATTGACGTTTATCTAAGATATAATAAACGCGCCTATGTTGTGTCTTGCTTGCCTTCTATGAAAATGGTTACTTGTGAGGCCACATCAATCTTGCTCCAGCTGTTGCATTGACGAAAGGTTGTCGGAATCTTAGTTTGAAGGGGTCGAAATCAAATGCTGCTTATTTATTGTATAACTTATGGTTGGTCGTGTGGCTCAAAATGGTTGTTTGAAGGGTATTGTCCCTATTCTATCTTTGTTGGATGCAACGTAATTATTTATGGTGCTACTGTTTTCTTACAAGAATCACGCTGGACAAGTTAAATTGTCAATGAATAATGATAAAGATCACGGAATTTGGACTGGCTAGCTGCCTTGTGACATGATTAAAGGAGCATACCATAATTCATGCCACATACAATACGTGTTTAATTTGGATGAGCATTCAAAAATTTAATTTAATAAATTTTTGTTAGAAATTATTTTGAAGTGGATGATTTATTTTTAAATGTTTTTATTATAAAATTGAGTTACAAGTAAAATTTATTGTAAAAATGTTTTTATTTAACACAAAAGTTTTCAACATTTCTTTCGAATCAATCTTAAATATAATCTTAATTTTAAAATCTTATTTAACATTGAAATTCAATAAGTGTGAAGTGAAGTCCCATGTAAGATAAGAAAAAAAAATCACACAAATAAGAATAAAACTTATTATATGAGTCTTAATATTTTGAATTAAAATATTTAATTATGTAATTATTTATTTTTGATCGAAATAAATTTATCATGCGTTTATTCCCCACTTAAGCCTAGGCAAAGTGGAAACTTTCATATCAATGCAAAAACTTTTGGTGCTTGATAACAACTACAATAAAATATATTGGTATTAACCCATTGTTAGAGACAATAGGAACTTCCTGGAATATAATATAATCTTTATTGTTCCTCCAATTCTGTTGATGATTGTGGAGCAAATAAAATTAGTTTGACCATGTTCACTCGATAAGAGTGGCATCTCAGAGTTTGGATTTTGGGGTTTATTTAGATACGTACCTTGGAAAGTTTCAACAGAATGGGATTTGTGATGAACAACTCAAGTTGATTTAATTGAGAATTTATAGAGAATTGAGAAATAACCTTACTAGCACGTCACCAAGGAAAATGCTAAACCACTCTATGAATATCTTGTAAAAATGTTTCTTCACATTAAAACTAGTATTACATCTGCCACTTGACTTTAAACTAGTATGTTTAACTTTATTTTGAATATATTATTTCATATCCATTTTCCATCCGCCACTTACGGTGCATGCAGATGATCTCTTTTTCGTGTCATTCATTACATTTGTTTTATATTTATAAAATAGTAAGAAATATCTTATTTATATAATAAAATTATGTAAACTTTTTATGTCTTATTTCCAGCACATTATATAATTTTCTCTCGCTCATTTTTCCGCTTCTCATTTATAAAAAGAAGCATAACTTTATTACATATGTAAAATTTCTCAAAAAGTAAAGTAATATTATTTGTTTCCTTAAACTTTGGTATTATCTTGAAATCTTTAAAATATACCTCTTTTAATGGGAGAAATTCGAACGGGTGATTTCTCCCTCTCTCCCTCTTCTTCAACCATCATGATTTGACACGTAACATCGCATGATCCTACGTGTTGGGAAAATCTTTCGTGCCAACTTGCAATTGAGATCGTTGTTGTGATCTTCAATGTTCAATCATGAAATCGTGATCGTCAACGAGGTAGAAAAAATCCCATTTTGTTCCTTCGTAAGCAATTTCATACAATGTGCAACTAAGGTGTTCACAAGTATAGGTTACCCATGAACACGAACTGACGCGAACAGTTTGGGTTAAGTCATTTATGTATTTGGGTGAAAATTGAATCGAATCAATCAAAATCGTTCATGTACGGGTTGGATCACGAATTTAGATTTATAGATCTATTGACCCGATCCGTGAACCAAATAATAAAAATACAAATTTTATTATTTAGATATACGTATATATATTAAAATTTAAAAACTAAAAAATTATTTTGACAATGTCTGGACCGAATGAAGGACCAGCCCATAATCATATCATCTTATCTCATCTTTGTTGTGAAGGTGTGGTACTATAAATGTCACGTGTTTATGTTTCTTTTTCTTTTGCGCTTCTATGTTTTGCCTCATGTCATCTCCTTCTCTGTGTTTCAGTTGTTTCTGCTCTCTTTCATCTCATCTCCTTCTCTGTTCTCTCTCATCTCATCTCATCAGATCGATCAAGCATCAGGTTTTTTCTTTGCCCTTTCTTTTTCTTTTCCGAAGCTCTTTAACTTCTCATGATTTTTCTGGTTTGTATTCATTGGAATTTTGATGGAAACAAGGATGAGAAGAAAAGAAATAACTTTCATTGTTGAGTGTTGACTCGAATTTTTGGTTATAGTAAAGTTTATTGCAAGAAATTAATTTGTAAGAAATAGTTGTGACTCAGACTATTGTAGTAAATCTTGTTCAAGAATCTTTTGTTTTAGTTTATATTATAAGTCTATTTTAGAACATTATGTTGACGGTATTAAATGAATCATTTTTACTATTTTCATATATTTGATAATATTGTGTCAATTGTATTGGATATTTGAAAGAATCATGATATAAAATAGTAGTTCTAAGAAAAAATTTAAATGGGTAATCCGTTGGTCCAAACTGAACCGAATTGTTCATGAACGGATTGAGTTGGGTTGGGTTTCAAAAAAAATTCTGAAAATCGAATCGAACCGATCAAGTTTGATTGGGTTGGGTCCTAAATTTGATCAAAATCGATCCGAACCGATCTGCGAACACCCCTATGTGCAACTTCTCTGACCTAAACTATTTTTTTTCGAATCCCCAGCTCCGACGATGCGATCCAATCATCGTCATTTGTGTCAGATAGAGAATGCTTCCTTCATCAAATACATTTCCTCCTCACTTAGATCCTTACCCATTTTACCTTTTTCTTTTTCCCCTTCTCTTCTATCAACTAGTAGTGTTAAGGGCTGATAAAATTGAAAAATAAAATGCTCTCCTCTCCCTCTTCTGCTCTCCTCATATATGATGATAATGCATGGGTTGTATCCCATGCTACTTTTTTTCTTCCATTTTTTAATTTGCATAGTAGGGGAGTGTATTTTATAAAAGAAGACATGTTTTGAAAAACAAATTGAAAAGAATAGTGAATAACCAAAGAGGGGAATGGATATAACAACCACCTAATTGAATGACCCTAATAAAAAATATAGTAATTATTTAAAACATAATATATAATATATTCAACTAGATAATGATACTAAAAAACTAATATAATAAATTAACGAATAACAAATTAACAATAATAAAAATGTAGTAAAATAAATACTTTTAGGGGAAAATATGATTTTACAATTCGAGTTATGATACTCAATTTACTAGTTTTTACCCTCCTTCTAATCCTAAGTAGAATCTTGATTCTAATAACAATATTTTTAACCACCAAATCAACCTAATTCCTTTAAATTTTTTTATTTTTTAATTAGATCAATAAATTATTTTATTTATATGTTTTCTATGTAAAATAAATAATTTAATATTGAATTTTGTATAACCTTTTACATTTTGTAGAGTTTAGTGTCAGTTATTCACACTTAATGTGTACATCTAATATTATCAGCTATTCACACTTAATGTGTACATCTAATATTATCAGCTCATGGCCTGACATGGATAATGTGTTGTTTAAATGGGACAACAAGTCACTAACAAATATATTTCCCATAGGACTCATGGCCTAACAAGGGTAACACGTTGACCCAAAAACTTACTACAATTTAAGGGAATTTGTATTTCAGATTGGACATCCTCTAAGACCCATAATGCCCAATGGATTTGTGAAATTGTTGTCCCCTTTAATGTCAAAATAACGTTCACACAAGTATCATCATCATGGGCAACCAAGAGGAGGAAGAAGAAGAAGAAGGAGTGGAAGGGAAAGTGCAAGAGACATTGTACGCAAATAGAGATATTGTACATGTGATAAAATATTATACACTCTCATATGCACTCCAACAAAAATGAGGCAAAAGAGAAAAGCAGGAATAGGTATATGGACATTGTCTCTGTCTATTATTGTGAGTATACGAAATATTTGATGTTTTGTAGAGAATAAGTGTATTTTTTTGAGCATTTATCATACAAAAATATAATTCAACTGATTCATACTTTAAACCATAGTTGTGAAAACTGGTCCGGTCATTGACTCGGTGAAGGTAGTGGGTTAGTAATTGGTCTAATTTAACCCGATATATATTAAAATTCAAAATTATATATGTATCTATTATATATAAATATATAACTAACATTATTTGAATAAGAAAAGTTCATCCACTCTCTAAAATCCAAAAATCGATAGGGTCGGACCGGTCCAACCGGGATCCGGTGACCAACCCGATCAGATTTGACCGGGTCAATTAGGGTCAACTGCGTAACCGGTCCGAAAGTGGAATCGGCCACCGAATTTCGGTCCGAACTGAGTTTGATAACACTGCTATAAACATTTATTTGTCTGGTATTACATCATACTTTTATTTGGGAGTAATTCTTCATTTTGAATCTTAATAACTTTGAAGTTAGAAAAAGAACAAATAAATCTCTTAAATTGAATTTTTTTAGTCAAAGAAGTGTTGATTGCTGCATAGTTGGGTGGCTTTTATGTTCACTTGATATGGTACGTGATGCATTTCATGGAGTCGTTGCATTAAGACAAATTGGTATCAAAATTGTAACAACCCTAAATGTCATTACATGAAACACTACTTTAACGCGAAAAAAAAATCATTTATAGTCCCTTTAAAACTCTTGAGTTAATGAAAATGTGCATAATTTTTTTTCATGAATACAAGTATGTCATATAAACTTCATTTATAAAAGGTCCTCAAGTCATAAAATATAAGGTATGTATACTCCAACGCACTACATCATCAAATCTCATAAACAAATCTCCAAACAAAATTCAAGTGTCTAATTCAGGAAATAAATACAACATAGATTTGTGAAGATATATAAATCCTAAGTTGGTCCCCACCAAAACAAAACATAAATAAGTGACAAAGGGTTGGATCTCGTCCTTAAGTCCACCACCAAATCTACGTCAATCACAAGTGACATGCTCCTCAAAAGTTACATCATAATTTCCTCTCTATTAAATGACATGATCATCACAGTTCAACAGAAAATGTAAGGGTAAGATCATTTTAAAAGAAAACAACATGTAAAAGAAATATAAGATCAATATGTTAAATAAAATATAGAAATCCCTCATCTTTTCAACAACCATGTACTAGTACAACTCCTCAAGTAACATACCATTCTTAAGTCAAAATTATCAATGCACATGTCTAACTATCAAGTTATGTCATATTGACTCTGTACTCTTGGAAGATTTCACCTTATAAGCGATTAATCCAAATACATCCTTAACATAGTCGCACTCTATGATCTGAACATTCAGGGAGACTTGAATTAACCATGCGGAAGAAGTGTGATTTTATGAGCATGGGTAATGACTTACCTCAGTAAGGCTTGCAAAGATCTTAACCTATATAGGGATACGCCCACTCATCCATTTTATAGGCTCATTCGATGTTAGCCACCACGACAACATCTAGCACTAGGTTGAGGGCCTTCCTAGCACCCCCAACTTACGTGCCTACTCACATGCAATGTCATTCATCAATGCATATATGTTATGATCATTCAAATTAATATCACGTGTCATCACAAATTCATTCACCAATCTCAACATCATAAGAGACTTATCATTCATATGTTCATCACACTTATGAACCCACCTATAGTTCAATATGCATAGCAAGACATTTCAACATCTTGAATATTTGCAAACAACTCACCCAAAACTCATATGAATGTGAATCTCATGATCTTAACATAAAGTCAACTTTAATAATAAAATAACATCATCTCAACCGCATCTCGTATCATCATAAATTCATTGAGATCTCAAAATAGTTAATTTATGCAAGAAAAATAAACATTAATCACATCCACATCAAAACTGGTCACTGGACTTAAAACTGATCATCGTACTCAAAATGGTCATTGGATTCAAAACTAACATCGGAATCAAAATAGTCACTGGACTCAAAATTAATCATCGAACTCAAAATGGTCATTGGACTCAAAACTAATCATCGGACTCAAAATGGTCACTGTACTCAAAACTAATCACTTAACTCAAAATGGTCACTAGACACAAAAATGATCATTGGACGCGAAAATAGTCATGGGACGCAAATTCTACAGAATTTCAAAATTACTATAGAATTGTCTCTCATGGCTTCCAAATCATCCCAAAACAAACTCAAACTCTTTCCCATAAATTCCAAATACTTAAACAACATCAAAACACTTCACAAATAGGAACTTTTAATCAATATTCATTAAATAAATAACAACCCAAATTTTAAAACTCAAAACCTCAAATGTTCAAACTTCCATTTTTTTTTTTTACAACATGGTTCATTTTCCAGCAACCTTGAAACCAATTCACACCAATCTAAGCATAGAAAATGATAAAGTTTCCCTTACCTATCAAACCCAAGATGACGACTCTTTGAAGAAGAAAGGAAAAATAAGTGAGTTTTGGGACCAAATAAGGGACTTTCCTTCAATCCCACAACAACCACACTATATCAGCATCAACTCAACCCCAAAGCCAACTAAAAATAGAATCAAAACCTCTTAAAATCAAATTTTTCCATGAAAGTTCATGACTGCTTTTGGGAAAACAAAAATGAATTCAAGGAGAGGAAGAATGAGAAATTATCTCATTTACGGTCAGTCAACAACCACCAAAAGGAGGAGAAAAAAACTCTCTTTTTTATTTTGCACAACACCAAAGTTCAATGTTCTCTAATGATAATTCTTAGAGGAGAGAAGTATGTTGAGTGAGAGTTTTAGAGAGATAAAATATTCAAAAGATTTTTTCTTCCTACACCTAATTATTTGTTAAACTCACATCCTTTTTATTAACCATCTCAAACTCATGTTTCTCCAAACTCAAACTCACCAAAACTAACTAAACATATACAAATATAAGAAAACACCATCATATTAATTAATAATTAATTATAGACACTCAATTATAAATTTAACTACTTTTAAAATTTAATTAAATCACTTAAACAACGTGCACATGATCCTGACAAGAAAATCAACTTTGGAGTTAGTTGTCAATTGAATTTATTCCTGGCTGAGATTCACAGCTTATGGTTGTCAACTTTTGGAATAACGGATCTTTGGATCAAGTTAGAGTTAGTTATTTTCTAGCAACTCTTTGCTTATATTTGCTAGTTTTTATGCCAGTGATTCCGTAGGAGTTTCTATTCCCGAATTATTGTCTTTTAATTGTTTATTTCTGGGGGGGACTTTTATATAATAAGGTATATATATATATATATATATATATATTAGAAAATATTTTAAATTTGTTATAATATTTGATTGATTCAAATTATTGCAACAGATATTAATTTATTGATTCAAATTCAAATATTTATTCTGATTAACTTATAATGATATTCAAATTGATTATGTTATTTTTTTCTACACAAAATTAATCATCTTAATATTATTATTTTATTAAATATTATTTAATGAGATATTACTGGGGCACAAACCTAGCACCTCATTCTTAGACACAATCAATAGAAAATTAAAAAATGATAAAATATAAAATAAAATATTCATCATTTATTAGATTTAATTTGAAAATAAGGATTATGATATAATTTTCCTTTGATGAAAAAAATTGATCTAATGAAGATATGTTAAATATTTATAGATTTTTTTAAAAAATTCTCTTATTATCTTTAGTTTATGTGAATGAAAAAAAAAAAAACCTAACAGAACGTATTGTATCGATTTTTTATTAGTTCTTATTTAACTAAAATATAATAAAAGTGACGTGACAAAATTGAACTTTGTGATTAGTTTTATATGTAAAGGTGATTTACAGTGACATGAACATTTTTATTTGAAATAAAATATGTAATCAACTTACTTATAAATGAGAAATTTTATAAATATACTTTGTATGTTTTTTAATATATTTTGTATTATTAATTAAAATTTATAAGAGAATCATTTTTTCAAGAATAAAATAAAAAATAATAATCTCTTATTAATTTTTGTTTTCTTAAACGAATTAAAACATATTTCTTCTCTTTTTATTTTTCTAAATTTGACATCTCCCTACAATCTTTATATACTTTGTCTTTTATTTACATTATTTTATTAACAATTTAAAAAAAATGTTTAAATTTTTTTTTAAGATACGCAACTAACTCTCCAAACTTTATACATGCCTTGTATATCATTTCCTTCTCAGTCTCTCTTAATAAAAAATTGAATTATAATACAAAATATATTGAAAATACA